>KZ805302.1:649995-695593 GCA_003073855.1 Periconia macrospinosa
GCTGACGCATGAGGCATGGCCCACCGCCGTGAAGGCGTGAAGGCGTGAGGGGGGGCATGACGGGAGCGAGCGCCTGCGCGCATGACAATCGTGCGCTAGGACCGAACCAGCCCGCCAGCGATTGGAGAGAGGGGAAGGGGGGGAGGGGGGCAGATTGTGACGGAGAGTGACTGAGCTTACTTAGCCACGAGAGAGGGGGGGGGGGGGGGGCAGGGCAAGGTAGGGTATAAAGGTAGGTAGGGTAGGAGACGAGACGAGACCAGACGGCGCGGAGCAATGCCAATGAGAGTAGAATGCACGAAGGATCAGGCCAGGGCGTAGGCTAAGATGATACAGCTGGCAAATCGTCAACAGCTAATGACTACCTACCTCCTCACAATCGAGCATCGAAATAACCCGACCAGCAGTTGGTTGGAGCGAGCCGGCGGTCATCTGTTCCTATTTTTGCCTTCAGCCGCGGCGCGCGCCTGTTGGTACGCGGCGGGCCGGCTTAGGGCTGCCTCTCTACTGTACTTACTTACATGTACGCCTGGGCACCTACCTTCTTCTTGACTTCACCACAGTATCCCCATCCCCATCCCCATGATGATGCATCCGCTCATCTACACATATATAATTACAGCAAGTACCCGGCCTGTCTGCAGAGCATGTTTGCATACTCCTGAATGCTTTCTCGCAGCGAAGAGGAGGAGCAGCGTTGTTAGTCAGTCGGTCAGACGCTTATTAGTATTGAATCCATATTCGGCAATACATGCTACGCCCCTCTATAATACACAAACTAAGGCTCCTGTGAAGTTATTTACAGACAGAGCTGCAACGTTTGTAATAGAACGGCTGCCAAGCATGCCGTATCAGCGTTGCTAATCACATCAGGTCATGTTTCAATACATGTCATGCATGTACACGTGCAGTATTGTTGATTCCTTTCCCTTCCACCCACCGCATGCCGAACAGCCCGCCGACATCAACACACATGCATTACTTCTCGCCTTCCAAGTTCCAAGCCTCTTCATTTGTTAACGTCTTGCAATACCATTGAATACAACATCCGTCGGACCATGTCTCAGCAAGTCCAGCCCTGGCATTTACTGGTACTGTATTGTGTATCCTCAAGCTGTAACTTACTGTATCTTGCAACTAGGGTGGCGCCAGCTCCTCGCGCGTCGGCGGTAATCAACCGCGGATTCCTTCTCTCACCGTTATCCTTCCTCGCTAACCGCCCGGTAGGCAGAAATCCTGTTTCATGACCTTCCCGAACAATCCCTTCCTTCGTTTCATTCAACCAACCCGACGCCGCGCCGCAACATTGTTGGCGGTGATGGAGGGGGGCCGTGGGCCGTGACAGGTCATCTGCTCTGTCTGCTTTTCCTCCGCCTTTGTCCTTTTCCCCATCTCATCCCCTTTGCCTGTTGTTCACATACTGGGCGACTTGACCTAGAACGGACATGATCCTGGCAACTGCAGTCTGTGCATATCGATTTTCCTAGTGTGGCTGCCTGTGCATCAGTGTCCGCACTCGTGTGCAATACTATTCGACGGGTATTATGGATGGAGAGAGGGTGTGTGCCGCCCGCGCGTCTACATGTGTTCCAGCCCGAAAACGATACAAACCATCCAACATCCCTCGAATAGGACAACTGTGTTGAGATACTCGACCGAGCTCTGTACATAGCTAAGGTATGCGTTGTCGGTCGCTGTCGCGCCTATTGATCGGTCAGTTACGCTTCCATAATAATGTAGGTAGCATACACAAGATAACTACCCAAGTACTTTGTTAGTTACCAACAACGTGCGTGGGCACTCCAACCACACCTCGCTACCTACGGTATAATATACGCGCCCGCCTATCTGTAGGCTCGCGGCCCGCCATGAGCCACCAATCCCTACCTACGCCGTATTTTTGTAACTACACGCCCCTTGGCCCAGGCAACGTCCAAGCCAAAGGTGAAAATCACAGGGAAACACAGAGGGCGCGGTCGGTTAAAGTACCTACATACATGTGTGGTAGGCCACCTTGCCACCGGCACTGGATTGTTGATATAATGTGTAGAGACAACGTTGGGTCTTTGCGCCTTGCCCAGCATCACAACGTGGCTCGTCATGTAGGTATGTACTTAGGTAGGTATGTATGTATGTATGCGTACGGGCGGGCGGGCGGGCGAGCGAGCTCGCTGCCCAATCGCACACTGACAAAGCCATGTCCCCTACAGCCTGCATGTTGCTTTTCTTCCGCTCCTCTGGCGGCTCGGCCTGAGAAGCCAGCCTACACAGGGCTCGGAGTTGGAAACCCTCGCATGAATGCGGCGCAGACGCGCAAATGTCATTTCACGCCCATCTGAGGGGGACTTAGGCACCCGATCAAAAGCAATTTCGCGCGCGACTCTCCTTGTTGGGGCCCGCGCCGTTCCGCTCCCGAAGAATTCTCACCTTTTCTGGGGACCAGCTGGCTTCTGCAAGCGCCCAAAAGCAGGCATCCAGGCATATATCCAACAGTGTTGTGCAGACTGACATGTGTAAGTGGAATGGGATGTGTATGTATTATGTACATACATACATACATACTTACTTACTTACATACATAGATAGTTAGGCATGTAACTAAGTTGCAGGTATGTGGGCAGTGATGATGATGCACATGACCTGCGTTGCGTTCAAATCCGTTGCGGATTGGGATGGGGGCGCATCAGACGACGTGGTTGATGGCAGCAGGGGATTGGCTACCTAGGTAGGCAACGCGAGCGACGGCAGTGGGTGGCGTTGTGGAAAAGGCTGGGAACGGGTGAAGACTCTGATCTGAGGAGGGAGAGGGCAAGGCAGGGCAAGGCAAGGCAAGGCAAAGCAAAGGGCCCCAACTGCCCACAGCCCACCGCCCACCGCCGCCCGCTCGCCGCCCACCTCCCCGCTTTGCCAGGCGTGCCAGGCCAGATGGGGCCAGGTTCAGGTTCAGGTTCAGGTTCAGGTTCAGGTTCAGGTGGGCTGGCTTTGGTGGAAGGATTGTGCGCTTAAGTGCTGGACTTGCTGGGTCTTTCATCTGATCTGCGAGAGGGCTTCGATTGCATGGCCCTGGCCGGCCCTGCGATGGCCCTGCGATGGCCCTGCGATGCCATGCCCGCCCGTTGTTCTAACCCGAAGCGCGCTTAAATGGAGACTAGTTTTCCAACGTCAAAGTAAGTACGGTAGCACGGCCAACAGTCAAATGTACCAAATAAACATACCAGGCCCAGCGCACGTTGCAAAGGTTCCAGAGACCGGTGCGGCGGAGGTGCCGCTGCGCTGCGCTGCGCTGCGCTGCGCTGTAACTTACCGCTGTGCCGCTGTGCCGTGTCGGGTCGGATGAGCCGACAACGGACCCGTTCGTTCACGTTGATTACGATTACGGTACATGTACCTTGGTTAGTTACCTAGTTAACGTTACCGTATACACAGTCTGTAAGTAGTTGTGTGTGTGTGTGTGTGATGGAGCCAACGTGTTTTGGCCCTTGTGATTGGTCCCCGTCGGCGTGTGACGAATGCGCGGCGTCTGCATTACGCGACCGTCACCACCTCCCCAACAAGCTCCAAAAACAAAACATGACATGATCCTAGCCGTTTGCATTCCCCTCTCCACCACCACCTCTCCTCTTAACCTTATTCTACTTGCACCTACCTATCAGTTGGAGACATGGCAGTGAACTGACTCGTTGGCTAGTACGCAGTGCAGTGCAGTGCGGTGCAGTACACGGAGAGACAAGGTTTCCACCGGGCGTCCCACGCGGCTATTCCGTCGTCTGTTCGTCCTCCTTCTCTCTCGGCCCTACACTTGGTCACATACCTCCTATACGTTCCCAAGTCTTCGGTTTGCAACATGATCATGGAAAGGAAAGAGACAATGTGCTCCGTGTTTCAAAGCCTTGGTGCACACCAGCATCCTTCCTGCCCTGCCTGGTTTCGCTTACCGGACTGACAGCGATGAGCATAGCTCAGGTAAGCCTTGATTAGGTATACACTTGTCACCATGGTCCTCAAACAAAAGTACCATGTGTACGGCATACGAGGGCCTCCAATTACCCGCGGTATCCGACCTCACCGATGACCATCCATTTCCCGTCTGCCTCGTGCTCACCACCGACTCAGCGTCCGACAAGCACGCCTCCTGTTCCCGCTCAGTTCAACCTATCGTCATCCCTCCTTAGCGTTACTTCTCATCACTATCGTATAGAGTGGGGAGGTGTTTCTTGTCTGACCCCTTGCCTTCTCCGTCAGCGGAAACCAATCCGTCAGCTATTCCACACCACATCACCATGACATTGGAGCATGAGGCCTCCTCTATGCATACCGCGTCCCGGTATCTAACCCGACTCCGCGTTCCCCGCTTTTTCTTTACCCTTCACTCTGAACCTTTACTATCTCCTAACATGATACCTTCCAATTCTCACTCTGCTAGTGTCTAGCCCTTCGAAGCTAGTGCACTCACTACCTACTACCATTTTTGCTCTCAGCCAGCCAGTGTACCCTCTTAATTGACAGATCTGAATAAAGTTTGGGGCAATAGATATAACGTACGGCTCATATGCGAGTAAACAAAAAGAGAAACATCAGGTTTCTTCCATCTACTGTAGCCCAATCCATCCATCACGTGACTCTTAAAAACCGTCGTATCAAACCCCTTCTCTGTGCCAGTGCCAGCACTCATATCGTATGTAAAGTATGAGTGAAAGGAAAACTCCCAAAATCGGCCTCATTCATCCCTACTTGTTTCTCTTTCACCTACTCATTGTAGAGTAAGCAATCCGATAAACCCCAAACCAACCTCGGTCTCAGTCTCGAATACCCTACGCCGCACAACACGTATGTACACGATACACCCCACAGGCAAGGTCCAAGCCGGTCTATCACATTTCTCTCAGTCATGTGGGATTATGATTCATCCTTGAGCTCTCGCGACTGCTGTGCCGCGCACATACATGGCACTGCCCCCTCCATCTCCATTCTAAAGACACAGAATCCTTGTGATAGCACAATGGTTGACCTTCTGAACTCTGGGGTCCCTCACAAGCGCACATGTACGCACGCAATAGCATGTTATGTTTCATGCTACGCCGCGTTCATATCCAGTATCCTAGAGCTGTGCGTCCGCCCGCCTGCACGATCTGATGGCCCGTTCGGCGACCTCGCCATTCAAGTGTAAGGTGCAAATAGACTTGTGGCGTAGTCCCTAGTTCCGGTCAACCTTCGGTTTAGGCCTGAAGTTCGAGGAGACGGCTGAGGGTTGAACTGGAATAATTAGAGAGGGGCGCGCGGTAGAGGAAATGAACTCAACTGGCACCAAATAAATGATACACTATTGTGATGTAACGGTTTTGGTGAACAAGCCTCTGAATAGGTGGTTGCTTCTCTAGACGTGTAATTTCTTTTACCAAAAAATGTAAACTTATAATTTAATAAGCAGGTCACTCCTTCAGCGACACTCATAGTATTGTCTCATGTTTCCACTATATTCAGAAGCTCTCCTGGCTTAACATAAAAGTTTTCTTCAGTAATAGTGATCCATAGGGTTATTAAACACAATCAAAACTCCGGCTATTCATTGCTATAACCAAAATATATCATTCCGCTATTGTACATGTCGTTCGCTGTGATTCTTATACAAAAATAAAATTAACAATAGTGCAACATAAACACTAGACCGTAAAATTACCACTTGAAAGATACTATTCCTCGCGCCCTAACTACCACTCTAGTTGTATATAGAAGACAAACTACTACCAATAAACTAGCCTCCCTGTAACCTTTCACTCCTTTCAATTTGATTCTCCGTTAGTAACTTTGACACCGTTATCAACAAACTAGTTTTATTGTCCGTCATACCGGTTATGCTCTTGTCCAAAGAAAGTCAAAGGTTTGTGGTGTGACACCACGTCATCATCTTTGATATGTAGATATGCGGATCGAGAAAGTCGGGGGTATACTTACTTCTGCCCCAACACACGGACTTAGCATCATTTCATGCAAGAAGGTTGCAACATTTATGTTACTAGCCACCACTCTAATGAAATTTCCGTGATAACCCGTCGCGTAAAAGCTTCCCAAAAGGGTCCACGCTGGGGTCGATTAGACTATCATAGACAGAACGCTGGAATCCCGAACTCTCAAAGGTCTCGATAGATTCCTAAGCTCGGCTACTAAACATTTAATTCCACCGTCTACGATTCTGTTTAGCCAGCGGAATAGTAAATCGTCGTGAATAAACTCGTCCCCGTCTTTCTCGCCGTTCTATTTCTATGCAGTTGAACTCACATGTTTCGACACGCTCAAAACCGTGGCGCTGAAAACATATGTGCAGAATGAGATGGTGTAGAGACGTTATATTTGTTCCTAATTGTTCAGGGTGGAGAATTTTGATAATTTAGTCTCACTGTTTTCGACATCCGACCTTCTCCTTCAACGCATGCAATAGCTGGACAAAACACATCTTTCTACACGGGTTCAAACTTTTCCTTTCAACTAGTTTTCTTTCCACATCAGAGCCTCGTACGCCTAATGCTTTCTATGTTGATATGTTGTCAGGAAGAAAGCACTTGCAAGGCACTCTTAGGTAGGTTATTGAGTGCTTCTTGCATTTGTCAGAGAATGGAATATATTAACCGTCACCTAAACTGTTCCTGTTTCATATTCGAGTTGATTGGCATATCTATCTTTGCACGTAATTGACGTTATCTCGAGACTTAATTGTTATTTCAGGTGTATATCTTCAGAGGTTATAGAAATAAGGCGAAATTCCATAGTACACTGAGTGTTTTACTACCATGTCCTCCTACAATTCATGGCGTAGATTTTAGTTGCTCGAGAAAGAGGACAAAAGTAAAGACATGGGGACATCAAGTCGGATGTAGAGTATATAGTGAGACATAATATTGAGTCCAAAATATACAATGAAAATGTGGATGGTAGCGTATCGTCTTCCAAAGTGCGTCGCAGTATGCTTATCAATAACCCATTTCTGGCGAGAGGATGGAAAGAGATAGTAAATACCAGTAAGGTCCACCGCGCATCATTTACTCGGCAGGGTACGAGGAGATACAGGGTAATCATTCTCTATTGTTGAAATTGCTTTTCCCCTATTGACCGTCAACCATTATATAGGCCACGATCTACAACACGTGATCTTCTCTGGACCCTTGTTTGCTGGTTATCTGCAAATTGGGCGCCGAAATATCGAAAGAGAGAGATAAAAAGAAATTGATACTACACTGCCAGAGCCAAACCAAATAGCTCGGAGGGAACCTATCGTAACCACGCACTAACAGCCTCCGATGCCATGCGCGTGTTCATATTTAAGAATGCTTGCCTTGGGCCATAATAACACACTAAGAAGTCTGCAAACTCGTTTGTTCCACACCCTTAGTGACCTCGGCCACTGCCGTCCCAGAAGCAGGTGTTTCACCTTTTCCGCCCTTCTCTGAGGCTTCGACACCCTGTCCCACACCCGCCCCAGCAGCTTTCTTAGCCTTTTTGCGTTCTTTCTCAGCCTTCTTCGCAGCGGCTTTGGCAGCCTTTTCTTCTTTAGCTTTGCGGGCTTCAAGGCCACCAAATTGTTCTCGCCATTCTTGCTCCTTTTCTACCTTGATTTGCGCGAAGAGATAGGCGGCCTTTCCGATGGTGTGACCGACGGGGATTGATTGTGCTTCCCACATGTCGGGAATGATGAGGAATGTGGTGTTGAGCTGTTGGAGAATGAGATCGGTTGTGTTGGGCCTATCTCACGATCGTGTCAGCGAGTCAGATATTGTGTATGAGATTGGGTAGACAAATGAATATAATGGATATCTCACATGTATGGCTGAATCAGAGAAGCGAGTAGATGAATATGGCTCAAGGCCATTCCGACAACAGCAGCACAACGATCTGGCTCCTCGGTTGCCAGACGATTGTCCAGTTTGTTATCCTGCAATAAGGTGTTCCCTAGACTCGAGATGTGCATACAGGTCATAAGCGCCGCCTTGATCTTGACGTCCTCTAGTTCATCAATATACCGTTTGAGGTACTCGTTGACCTTGGCTTTGTGCTGCTCAAAATACGGGTCGCTGAACTTGGTCCAGTCGGGGACTTTGGAGTCGTAGATCTTTGAGTTGACGTACTTGATGACGCGATTAACGAAGTTACCCAGATTCTTGAGCAGCTCATTATTATTGGCGTCAATGAAGCCTTTCCATTCAAATTCCGAGTCGCCAGTTTCCGGCCGATGGGAAAGGAGATAATAACGCCATACGTCAGGGGGAATACCTGTCTCCTTTGCATTTGTTCCAAACACACCAATGCCTCTTGATTTGGAGAATTTTCCATTCTCATAATTGAGATATTCGGTTGTAGAAATGGTGTTGAGCATAGTCCATTTGTCTTGGGTGCCTATTTGCGAGCAAGGGAAGACAACCGTGTGGAACGGTACGTTGTCTTTGCCCATGAACTGGTACAACTTCACTTGTTCGGGGTTTCGCCACCATTTCTCCCATTCATCCGTATAATTGGCTGTAATGGAAACATAGCCAATACAGGCATCAAACCACACGTACATGACCTTGTCCTCGTAGCCTGGGAGGGGAACCGCAGTGCCCCATTTCAGATCGCGAGTGATACCGCGGGGTTTAAGGCCCTCTTTCAACCAACTCGCAGTAATTTGTGTGCCATTGGAACTCCAATTGCCATCCTCACTCGATTTTTTGAACCACTCCTCCTCGGCAGGTTGCAGCTTGTCTAAGCAAAGGTAGACATGTTTGGTCTCGCGGGGAACAGGGGTTGCTCCGTCGAGCTTGCAGCGTGGGTTTATGAGCTCGAGAGGGTCAAGAAGATGGCCGCACTTGTCGCACTGGTCGCCACGGGCATCGTCATAACTGCACAACGGGCAGGTTCCCTCGACGAAACGATCGGCTAAGAAGCTCTTGTGTGTCTCGCAATACGGCTGCGTAGTGGTCTGTTCCTGCAAATATCCGTTGTTGTATAGTTTCTTAAAGATGTCTTGGGCAATGTCGGTTTGCTGTTGGGTCGGTGTGCGGCCGAAATGGTCGAAACTGATGTTAAACCACTGGTATACCTCCGAATGCAGCGCATAGTATTTATCGCATAGCTGCTGGGGCGTGACCTTTTCTTCTATGGCTTTGGTCTCAGTAGCAGTCCCATACTCATCGGTCCCACAGACGTAGAGCGTATTGTATCCTCGAGCGCGGGAAAATCGAGCAAAGACGTCGGCGGACAGTACGCTTCCGACAATGTTACCCAGATGGGGCACGTTGTTGACGTACGGCAAAGCACTCGTAATCAGCACATTGCGCTCCCCTTCGACGGGGAGTATCTTTTTTTTCGTCTCTTCTACCATACTGTAGGTGCCTGTACTTGTATGGATTCCGAGTAAAGAGGGTTTGTGTGTAGGTATGTAGTTGAGAAATCAAAATCCGTGAGTCAGATCTGGCTCCAAACATTCGGAGCAGTCAGTCGCGTCGTCTGCCCCTCCAAAATTACCCCGCCACAGCCACACACAATTGATATTACTAACGCGCCACACCCGGACCTTTGCAGGTCTTCACACCGTCGTGGAAAGAACAAAAGCAAAGGTCAAACTACGTTGCCGAATGGACGGACTCAGCTTAGTCGAGACAATAAAAGAGCAATCAACCTCCTCGCCTTCTCTCTAGGAGTCGCCGCCTCACCAACACCTGGTTAAAGAAGTGGTTGAGAATAAGAAAGGAAAAAAGAAAGAAACAGCAAAGAAAAAACAAAAAAAAAGGGAATGAAGAACAAACAAAGCAGAGTCGCCTGAAATCAACAAACACTGATCGGAATTCGCACACCCAACCCCGCTTTGAAAGAACCCCCAAAGTTTAGGGAAACATGTCCATGACAACGGCGGGACCCGTAGCAGATGATCCCTTCGATTCCCTATTAACCATAGAAGATTCCCTCTACACATCTTCCTACGACCAGGGAGCCCGCGACGGGGCCCGCGCCGGCCGGATAGAGGGCCGGGTGTTCGGCCTAGAGAAGGGATTTGAAAAGTTCGCTGCGTTGGGCAGGCTGCATGGGAGAGCAGTGGTATGGGGATCACGCATCATCCCGTCTCCAGTTCCATCATCAACACCATCAATCACTCCAACACCATCAGAAATTCGAGTCCAGCGTGAACCGCAAATCCAACGCCATCTTGTGCCCCTTCTTCCACCACTTTCCCTCTCTGCCCAAAACACACGAACCGCTCGCTTGAGAAACAACATCGTAACCTTGCTCCACCTTACGGATCCCCTGACATTCAGCACACTGAACACCGATGATGCAGTCGCAGACTATGATGACCGCTTCAAACGTGCGGGTGCAAAATGCAAGATTGTTCAACAGGCTATCGCCCACACTTCCAATTTTACTTCTTCTGGCGGTGGTTTGGAAGATGTTGGAATTGGTGGCGACGTCGAAAACGTTGATGACACGGTCGCCGATGCCGGCTCTGGCCATGGAACAGGTGTAGAAAATCCAGTTGCTAGCACCAAGATCAAGACGAAGAAGACGCCTAAGAAAGTAGGGGGTGGTGCCGCGAACCACAAAGTCACCAAAAAATCAAGTAGTGGCGGCGGCAAAGATGATAACATGGAGGACTTTTCCCTTTTTGCTTATAGGAATGTTCTGCATGTTTGAATCGCCTCTCGCAAGCAATCCGATGCATCAGAACCCGATTCCCCTCCACAGCGAACTAGTTTCGCATGAGAGTATGGAAAACAAACGCCAAAGAAGAAGGGATGAGTGGTAATGAAGATCAGCAGGCGAGTGAGCAATTGATAATGCATGATGTGACACGCAGTGGTGTAACATTGCTATCACGCATCGAACAGATGGCGTAAGGTGTTGCACGACGCCACCGACAAGGACATATTCAGGTGGTATGGCGCGGACACTTATACTCGTATGTGGATATATTCGTCCCCGGAGAGGCACCAGTGAACAATGGAGATCAGACTGTCTTGCAATTATTATTTAGCACCACACACACTGGCGCGGACTTTTACGTAAAAATTAAGTCTTCCCTCATTCATCTCTTCCAACATATTCCAGGTCGACCTGGTACTTCATGTTACCGTCCCCTTTTTTAGGCATAAACCAGTTAGACCCGGCGGCGTCGCTTCGAGCAATAGTGGCACTGATCTCGACCTTCACAAACAAGAATACCGTCTGGCTACACATAAGAGAGAACCTTCAGAGGTTGAGAAGAACCAAAACTGAAGGAGCAATAAAAAGGAAAATAAGAGCGGATGGTGAAAAAAGAAAAGAGCCTTTTGGCGACTAAAATCGATATTCAAGAAAGAAAGAAAAAACAGGCAGTGTAGAAAGATAAAAGGCTGCAATCCCAGTCAACGCCCCCTGTTGGTTACGTGCTAAGTACTGCACTGGTATCATACTGCAATTCTCTGTGCTATTCGCCAGTCCACAACATTGCTCGATGTTCTCCATTAGTACCCAAGCTCTCCCTCCCATCTGTGCATACCACTTGTGCTGCAATTTGATTAGACCGCATCAATAATCGGAGTCACCCTCGGACCAGGCACCGTCGGTTTAGCCCCGACGCTGTCGACTCGACTGTGGGCGGGAAATTCCTAATACCCGTTCATGGTCATCCGTTGGCTGTTCCTGCTAAGTTCACGGTCGGCAGCTGGCGAGATGGGTCGCGAGCTGTGACCACCAACTGCAGAGCTCTCCTTGAGAGCGAGTAACTGCTTAGCACGGAAGGATTCGTAATGGATTTGCGATGTGGTCTCAATCAGATCCTGCAGGTGGGTGCGTGTGAGGAAGTTGCGGAGGTAGACAAATTCGCAGTGGTTCTCGTCCTCGACTGTAATTGGTCAGCATAGTAGCACAGAGTTGAGTTGACAATTAGCTCCTACCGTTGATGACACCCCAGCGATTCTGACGACCGCGGACCTGCTTGCCATTGACGACAATGTTCTTCTCAGAGCCAACCACGGCGAACGGAATGATGCCCTAGCACACGTCAAATTGATTCATACACAGCCGTGATTGGCAGTGGAAAGCAGTCATACCTTGATTGAGGTGTTCAAAGCTAGGTCTTCCTGATCATGTTCCTCGTTCTCATACGGGTACATGCGGAGGTTGTGGAAGGCGAACTCCTCCTTTATCCGCTCTTTGAAAGCAGCACGCTCCTCCAAGGTCAGGCTGTCGCTTTTGGCAATGACAGGAACAACATTGACGAATTCGCTCAGCTTCTTGAGCACAACGATATCAATGGGCTTGAGGCCGTGGCCAGAAGGCTGAATGAAGAACAGGCAACAATGAATGCGCGTGTCCTGGAGGTAACGTTCACGCTGAGCGGTAAGCTCCTTTCGAAGGTAGGCGCTGTGCTGGTCCTTGATGTACTTGACAATGGGATCCCAGCAGCGCTCATTATTGATCAAATCACCATAGCCGGGGGTGTCTACGATGTTGAGGCGTAGACGCACGCCGTTTTCCTCAATGGTATGCGAAACAGTCTGGATCTCGGTGGTCTGGCGGATAGGCTCGTCGGGGAGGAAGCGGCCCTTGCTGTCTATGAGGTGGGAGGCGAAAATTGTGTTGATGAGAGTGGATTTGCCCAGACCCGTCTGACCTACAGGGAGCGTTAGACGGCAAGTAATTCTGGGACAGGTCGAAACAAAACAGCCCATTGCAGCCATTGTGAAGATGTAGGGAGCTTACCGACGCAGATGATGTTGAATTGGAAGCCACGTTTGACGAGCTTCTTCTCAATCTGCTTGGTGATGGTGTCGAAACCGACGTAGCTCTCAGGGTAGACGGACGACTGCTGGGATCCATACGGGGCAGCCATTGTGGGGTGTAGGGTCTCAAGGTGGGTGGACAATGAGAGAGAGGAGAGATGAGAGATGGGAGAAGGGAGAGACAGGTGCGGGAGTTGATGAGGCTGGGCGTGGTGTGGTGTGGTGTGATGTCCAGCAGCGGAGGCAGGCGACGAGCTGTGTAGCTGTTATACACACAACAAGATGGGCCGTAAACGCAGTCGTGGACTTTCTCGTGGAGTTGCTGGCGCGGAAAGGGGCAGCCACTAGCCACTACAAGCGAAGGCGTGCTAGCCCTCCAATCGGCTAGCCCAGTGAAGCTTGGTGCAACCTGCAAGCAGCTGCAAGTGCCGTGCACCGTGCACCGTGCACCGCGACACCAAAAACTTTGTCTCCTTGCCTATTGCGGACCATCGCCGGCCGACACGATTTACTACCTACTTACATATCTAGTACTCTACTACCCACCCATCTATCCCGACGTAGGCGCGTTTGTACTCGTACTCACATCCATTCCCAATGGCGCTCGCTCGCCCCTCGCCACCACTATGGCGGACCTTGCTACCCATCCTCAATGGCTCTACCGTCCATCGACCTCTCGTCAACCTGCCGCTGCTGCAGCGCCTCACCCACCCAATGCGAGTTCTGCCCACCCCCTTCGCCGCCTTCGCCATCCCATCCCTCTCGCTTCCTTCAATCCCGTCCCTCGGAGATATCTGGGAAGGCATCCTCAAGGCTGTGCCCAAGAAAAAAACCTCCCACCGCAAAAAGCGACAGCGCTTCATGGCCGGGAAGGGATTGAAGGACCTCACGTCTCTCACAAAATGCTCCGCCTGTGGTAGGGTGAAGCGGGCCCACATACTGTGCCCATACTGCGTCGACGGTACGTTTGTTGTGCCAAACAACTTCTTCCCATCTGACAAGTGTTCCAGCCATCAAAACCAACATTTTTGGACAAGCATGGTGGTCGGTGCGAAAGCCGACCGACAAGCAAATGAAGCAGATGGATCGAGAAGCTCGCGACGACCACCGCAGGAGCCGCACCTTCAGCCCCAATCCTACGTTAGACAAGGATCCTGCCATAAAACATGGTGATTGGAAGCAAAAATGATCTTCAGCATCATGGGAATTTATCTTTGTATACCATTGTTCGATATATGTTTGGGCGTTACTAGAAAATGCACGCATGGACGGGGCGGAGTATTGGGATTTCATCGTCATCCAGCTGGAAGTGGAAACGATTTGTATAGTAGCCGAGCAGCCACATCTAGTGTACTGCCGTTTCGCGCAACGCTCACTTAAAGCGCCAGCCCCGAGGGGTCCGATCCATGTCGACCAAAGTGCTCGTGTCCAATACGAAGGTATCCTATTTACCTGTGTGAGATTCGCGCCACTAGAAAAGATCTTGTCAATTAGGAGATTGCTATCTCCTGCCCACATCTATTTCTAACTAATCCCAAGGCCACTTCCAGCATCACTACGAGGTGGAGGTGACGTAGCTACGCTCCCACTGCCCCGGCGAGAATCTTCTCCAGCCTCGCGCTCGAGGAAATCGGACCACAGCTCTGCCAACGATTCTTTGTTGCTGGAGCTGCTGGCCATAAGCATAGGATCATTCATACTACTGTTGAGAGAAGGCGTAGATGGTGTGCGCCTGAACGGTGACATGGGTATGCGTAAATTACTGTTTGACGCACCAGGGCGTGCAAGGCCAGACTGTTCGCGTTGTTCTGCTTTATGTCAGTTTCCATGCAACATAGAACTCGAAGAGTATGTACCGTCAGTCCAGCCAAGCAATGCGGCAATAAGCTGTAATGCCTCGAACTTTTTGGGATCTGACCGATCTATAGAGAGAAAGTGGAGGAAATAGTTTGTGATGATTTGCCGGTCTACGTTGTCCTCAGGTCGACCCTTTTTCAAGATACGGAGGGCTTTGGTGAGATGCTCGTTCAAAGTAACGGCTTCATGCCGCAGCTTCCCGATCAGAAGGTTTTTTTCTTTGACCTCCCTTTCGAATGGCAGTGCCCTATCAAGCTCTGTTTGGGTGCTGGCGAGAGTGGCTTTGGCCGATGCCGCCGCTTCCTCTGCCTCCCGGACCTGCTTGCGAAGGTCGTTGACCTGCGACTCATAATTCTCGACGGATTTCTTGAGCTCGGTTCTGCGCACTGAGAAGATCTGTTAAATCGGTTTTGATCATGCAACTATCCAGTGGGAGCTTACGATTCTGAACTTCTTGTAGGGCCTTTTGAAGCCCTTCTACCGCTTGACTGTTCGTATCACGATCGCTGGCAGCTGTTTCGTACGCCTCACGCAATGATTCCAGCTGCTCTCTCATTTCGGATTCCTTCTCCGCCAGATTCTCGCGTAGTGAACGTTCATTCATCGCAAGGACTTCCCAATCTTGCATTGCTTGTTTTGCATTCTCGAACTCTTCTCTTGCATACGCCTCTTTGGAGATGAGCTCGTCACGCTCCTTGATCCAGTTTTGCTGGGATAGATTGCCTCGATTTCTGAGATTTGCCACCTCGACCTCTTGTGCTTCATTCCGTTTTCGCAAGCTTTCCAAATTTTCAGTCAACAAGGTGTTATTTTCACGAAGCTCCCGATTGGCGTCTTCGAGGTCAGTAATTTGTGACTGATATTCTTCGATCCTGGCCTGTTTATAGAATTAGTGTATATGCATGATAGCAGGTACCTCAGCTTGGCTAGAAAGAAGGGTTGGAATACGAAAACGGAAGGAGATCAATTGGGGAATTAAACCTACTGCATCAGCTCTCAAGCGATCGCCAAGTGAAGTTTTGATTGTGTTCACTCTGCCCAGGAGATTCTTGTACTGTGTCTCGAAATAATCCTTGGTCTCATTTGACTCTTCCAGTTCATTTTGTAGAGTGCTGATGTCTGTGTCATGTTTTTCCTTTATCTCTTCCAAGCTCTTGCGGAGTTCTGTGACCTCTTGTCGCAGGGCATCCCTCTCCTTGGCTATGGCATCGAGACGTGCGCTTGCGTCCGATGGTGGGGGCGGGGATGGCGATAAGCCTTGTTGTGAACGGGACCTCGAAAGGCCAAGAGCCACAGCGGAAGATATGGAGTGAAGGTTGTTTCCGTTCGCTTGGGCAGTGGTAGGAGAAAGCGGTTGTTCATCGTCTTCGACATCATCTAAATCTGTCAAATGAGCAGCCGGTTGCTGGAATCATGTTAGTCAATTGCATGTTTTAGAGGTACGGGTTTCTAAAAACCCATCATATCAACTGGGGGCGTACCGTTTGTTGCTCTTCCCCCTCTACATCTACCGTCTGTTCGTCGTCCTCATCAATGTTACCATTTACACTGGTAGACTCCTCGACCTTGCCCGTCCCCGCACCCTTCTTCTTAGCTCTCTTCTTTTTCGATTTGGATGCCGCACCTTCAACCTGGGTTAGTAAAGTTTTACTCAAGGTGCCACTTCCCCTCCCTGCGCATGATACATAGATGGGCGACGTACCACTTTCTTTGACCGGATCCGAGGGTGTAGTGGCGGACATGACTTGGGGCGCACAATTATTGGCAGGCTAGAGGATACACAGTACACGACATCAAGACCATTGAAGACTGTCAAGCGGAGCAAATTGCGCGTTCTGTCGGTGCAGCGGGAGTTCGAGGTTTCGGCGTTGCGTGTCCCTACGAATTGATCGTCTTTCTCACCAGCCACACCGTGTGGCATCAGCCTCGATCCAGCCACCCCACCTGTATTCCTTGGCGATATCATACTTGATGTCACTTTTTGACCGCTACAGCTAGTGCATGGATGGGCGGTTCAAGACCCAATTGAGACCAGAAGGTGTGGAGACTGAAAACTAGATGCTATTTGTAGAATAAATTTATTCAAATGCACTTTTCTGCCATGGGTGACGATCGAAAGGAGCGGCAGTTACGTGCTCAACGGACAATACATAGGTAGGGTCATGGATTCCACCCATTTGTACCCCTACCTGCATATGTACACATGGACTTGCGATTCAAGGCATGGCGGCACCCAGGGCTTAATAACCATGTATGCCGCCCATCCACTTGTGTAACGCACGTAATAGCCCAACTAGTAGTATGTTCCATTTTGAGTATACATGAAGTGAACGCTAGACACGCATTGTTACTCATTGTTCCCCAGTCTTCATCAGTGTGAAGAGATATGCGGATCATAACAGCAGTCTGCTTGGCGTGGATTCAAACAACCTGAAAAATGGTTACTTTCGTAAAAGTCGTGTAACATTTGATACGGGTCCTAACGCCATGTCCCACCCAATCCATAGACTCCAAAGTGTAAAAGGCCGCAATGAGGGTGCACCGGTAGCACATTCTGGAGAGGCCTTTGACCATTCTCTACACCAAGCATTCAACTGACACTGTGCGACTGTTTGAATCATTGAGAAGGCAGATATTTTACATGCACAAGATCAACGACCAGTTCCGGACTATGCTTTAGCAGCTTCGTCTTTCTGTGCCTCATTCTCGAGTTCTTCGGCGGATGTTTCGCGGTTCAGACTCGTCTCGCGATGCAAAAATGTGTGCTCTTTGACGGGGCTACCGCTGAGATTCTTCTCTTGACCATGAGTGTGGCTGTGGCCGTTCGGCGTCTGCCCATTAGGCGTCGGGGGCGCAATATGAGGAATTTTCTCGGGAACTGGATGCTCACGGCCGATAGATGTGACGCCGATGTCAGAGGCTTTGCCGGCTTTGGAAAGCGCATAATCGCCGCTGTCAAAATATTTGCGCTCCTGCAGCAGGGGTCGTTAGTGAGAAGATGGTGGGAGGTAGGCAAGCAATTAGATATGCGTACCTTGAGTTTGTTCTGGAGTAAGTCTTTCTTGTTGGGTAGCTTCCCGTAGAGACGGAAGAGCTTAGCCTCGTCGGGAGACATTTTCTAAATGGTAGGCTGCGTTAGAGAGGAGTGAAAGAGGCTGGCTAAAACATATTGGGGATGACGTACGCTGATGTCCACCTTATTTGCTTGGTGAGGATTCATGGTTGCGGTTGCACAAATGGTCCGTTGAGGAGGATAGACGATTCTGATGGGGATGGATAGAGGGTGAATCGCTTCGGAAGGCAGTAAGCGGTAGGTGGTTTGCAGTGATTGCTCTTTGTTCTGTGATTGTGGTCGTGACTGTGACGGGGAGAGGAAAACCAGGGTTGAAGCGTGTTGGAGGGGATTGATTTAACACGGTATGGCCGGGGATGGACGGAGCAAGGAACAGGGCGTCATGTAATGGGGTGGTCGTCGTCGTGTGGGCACCGAGAGCGGCGACGGCGTGCGATTGGGCGAACGACGTCGACGCGTTTGGGCGAGTGGCTGCTGCTAGCTGTCGCTTGCCAACGAACAATCGCGGAAGCGGATCAAGGGGTGATGGCGGGTGGAATGAGAATTGATTCCCAGGCTAACAGACCAAGGGGTTGTTTTTGACTTGGGCTGGTAGAGGGCCGGACGAAGAAGAAGCAGAGTTGCTTGGACGTTGGTAGCCCCTCTCTTTCCGAAAGGGCACGATAAGATTTGCTGGACGAATGATAGCTATGGGGACTCGACTACCGACCGACGAGACGAGCGCGGGAAAGATGAAGTGAGCAAGCACACAAGGACGGATGGTGAAAGCTCGGCCGCGGGAAGCTCGATAATCAACCAACTCAGGAAATTCACGTTAAGGCGCAGATGTGAAGAAGCAGAGAGAGTAGGCAAGTATGTATGTGGGGAGGGGAGGGGAAGGGGGGGAGGGGTAACCAGAATATATGCACTGGCTGCTGAGTGGGTCGACTCGCACACTACGGTATTCACGCACGTAGTTACTTGGTCTGCGACACGTAACTGAGTTTCTTGCATACATCACTTATGTGGTAGTTACATGTACGTTAGTTACCTTACCTCCGTGTGCCGTGTTCAACTTTTCACTCTGGCCCGTTGAACAGTGCCTGGTGCCTACAAAGGTCTGTGAGGACGCGTGACGTTGTGGAAGACCAGCGCTCTTTGAAGTGCTGGTTATGTAGTTTTCAATTCTCCATCATTGCTAATTAGTTATTACTATACACACTTCCATGGTCGCCGCTATCCAGTACCCTGTATGGGCATCAATCTGCAAAGGTACCTTTCCTTTGTACCATCCGGCCGTGTATCAATTGTCATGTTATGATTAGTCAGCCAATTGCTGCGCGATTACACCCGCGCATGACCATGTGGCCGGTGGAATCCCCCACCTAATGGGATTGGCTGCCGACGAAAAAGACCAGTCATAGAGTGCCATTACATTACCATACAGCACAGCACCAGCAAGCCCTAATTACCAAACCCAACCGCTATTGGTTCTAGTAACAATCTAAATTTTTAGAAAGGCACGTTGCATTGGCCATTCATAAGAGAGCCCGACCCTAGAAAAGTGTTGCCAAACCGTCTTACCGCCCTTCTAATTGGATAACCAGCTTCGCACCGTGCAGCTGACTCTTCCTTCCACTCCAGAAGTACCGAACCGGAGTTAACAAAACAGAGATTACACCAGGCACACGCCCACTAATTCCACATGGCCAGTATCAAAATGCCTGCCGGTAAAACCTTTGTGGTAGAGCATCTGGATCCGGAACTAGAAGCTTGGTCCTCGCTGGAGTATGCTACGATTGCCTCGGAAAGTCATGCTTCGGGCGCTCAGTTTCTGCTGTCTTCAGTCCCCGACTCATTGACTCTCCCAGCCAATCTCCAGAACGCGCAAGGACTAAAGGTCGAAACAAGAAGCATTGAAGAGATATATGCCGACAGGAAGGATAAAGTCTGTCTACTCGACCCCGCAGCCTCCCAGGACTTGGGCCCTGACGACGGAGACACTTTCGACATTTTCTTGTTCGGCGGTATTCTTGGTGAGCATCTTTGCTCTCTGTGACATTTGGTACACATATCTGATTCTCATATAGGTGATGATCCGCCCAGAGGTGTGTGTGTAGCTGCTTAGCGGGGGACGATGCACTTTTTGATGAGTCGGCTGACAGGTTGGTTCCGTAGATCGTACCTCCGAATTGCGTAAGAAGGGTTATCAGGGGCGTCGATTGGGCCCTGTACAGATGACGACCGATACTGCAGTTCGTGTTACGAGAATCGTTGTCCAGGATAGAGGTGAGTCGCCATAATTGTGCTATGTACATTTGACGAGTTCGTCTTAAGCCGACCACTGACCGCAGCCAGTGCCCGTGGACAAGATTCCGTACGTCGATCATCCCGAGTTGAAGATCAACAAGAATGAAAGCACAGAAATGCCGTTTCGCTATGTGGTCGGCGAGGATGGAGCGCCCATCATGCCAAAGGTGAGAAGCGCCCCAAGTGCTTTTTGAGTGAGCATTTCCCTGAAGTCGATTTACTTATGTGCATCGAATTTCACAGGGCATGGTCGAGTTGATAATCAAGGATACCGAAAAAGGACTCGACGGTCTCTTGTAAGACGTTTGCATAGGTATATATGGACCTAAGTACCTATGTAGGTATCCGTACATATGTATGTGCACCGGTGTTGGTTTCGAGCCTGCTTCAAGGTTTAAATAGCCTTCTGCTTTGCGCCACGGTGGCACGAAGGATTCCACGAAACAAGAAATGAATACCCATTCGGGTAGGGTTCCACATCACAGAACTGAGCTTGGTGATGAAATGGACCTAAGGTGTGCGATTATGCAACGAGTCGCTTCCAGATGTCAATACTTGAGACTTCTCCCACATGGAAGAAGAAAGGCGAATGTGAAGAGATGTAATGCGCGGCCTATCCTAACAACTTGTAAGCGCGCACATGTATATGCATGATGAAAAAGGTGAGATGCATATTCTGTTTAGTTGAGGCTACGTCTACGACTGCCGTCTCGCGGATACCTACGTGTATGTACATATGCCTATACCTGACTGCTTATGCCTATGCCGATCTTACATGTGTAGAGATAACCGTCTATTCATTTTGCCCTTTGCGAGGGAGATTGGATGGAAATGCCAAGCAGAGCCTCTCGGTGACAAAGGGAGGGACTCCTCAGGGGCATGTATTTACTTGCATACGCAAGATGGCAGCAGTGGCGATAAAACGGTCGGTCGTGCAGGGACGTCTGGATCTGGATACCTGAAATCACAGATGACACAGGCTTGAGGCACGGCGGGAGGGTTTGGCGGCATTATCAGAGACACGTATTGTGTACAATGCAGCGTAGGAGTGCCGGAGGTTGTTGGATCGAAAACGCGGAGGTTCGCTCAGCCGAAAGCAAGCAGGCGCCTTTGATTGGCTGCCGACTGTGGCGCGCTGGTATTCAGCACTCGTCCTGTAGATGGCGGGACAGGGCGACAAAGATGCAGACGAATGTACTGTACATATTTGCAGTGTACATACTGTGCAGGGCCATCGACATATGTAAATGCTTTCACGGCCCTTGGATTACTCTAGCCGGCCGCAGTTGGAGACGCAACGTTGAAGACTAGAAGGTACAGTACATGTACCGTACCCCTGTCGCCTCACCATCCATCGTCGTAAGCTCCGGTGCCACATAATCAATCCCTTTCTTGTACATTCATCTTCCCAGTCTATCATCCGTTCTGTACAACTATACCGAGCTCCACCCACCCATCCACCCACACACTCATTCGCGCCCTGCGGCCCAGTCCCCTCCTCAGTCCCCAGTTCTATGAGATAGCGACAGTGTTCCTCCTATCCTCGCCGGGCTTCAACTCCGCCTGCACCACGCACCCACCATGCTGTCCACATCCGCCCCATCGCGATGGCGGACAGCTCTTTTGGGCACCCTCCTCACATCGCTTTCATGGCTGCCAGCATGTGCGGCCCAGCAACAGCACAAAACCCAGGCCGACTACTACATCCACGATTTACCGGGCGCACCGAAGCCGTTGCTGAAGATGCACGCAGGGTACGAACTTGACACATTCACCTCTTCCTTGAGATAAGGCTAACATGAACAATAGACATATTGAAGTCGACGCGCCCTCGAACGGCAACCTTTTCTTTTGGCACTACCAAAACCGGCATATCGCGGATAAACAGCGTACCGTCATATGGATCAATGGTGGACCTGGATGTAGCAGCATGGATGGTGCGTTGATGGAGATCGGCCCTTACAGAGTAAGAGACGGAGGGAACCTCGTTTACAACAACGGTTCATGGGATGAATTTGCCAACTTGCTCTTTGTGGACCAGCCAGTTGGGACCGGTTTCAGCTACGTCAACACCGACAGCTACCTCACCGAGCTCGATCAAATGGCAGATCACTTTATCATCTTCTTGGAAAAGTGGTTTGAGCTTTTCCCTGAGTATGATACCGATGATGTAAGTCCACGAACGAGATCTTGTCGAAGCACTCCTTGAAGGCTAACTCAGTTCAGTTGTACATCGCTGGAGAATCATATGCGGGTCAGCACATCCCCTACATTGCCCGAGCCGTTCTCAACCGCAACAAGAAAGCTCAACGTCCCTGGTCGTTGAAGGGACTTCTAATCGGCAATGGCTGGATCTCACCAGTTGATCAATATCTCAGCTACCTCCCCTACGCGTATAAAATGGGCCTCGTGCAAGGCGACACACCTTCCGCGAAGCGCATTCAGTCTTTGCAGAGCAAATGTGTGGACCTCTTAAGTGCTGGAGGGAAGGACAAAGTCGACACACCCGAGTGCGAAAGAATCATGAGTACTATCCTCGAAGAGACCAAAGACAAAAGCGCAAAGAACGATCAACAGTGCCTCAACATGTACGATATCCGACTTCGCGACGACAGTTCTTGTGGAATGAACTGGCCCCCTGATCTCGCCCAGGTCACTCCGTATCTGCGCCGTCCAGACGTAGTGGCGGCTCTTCACATCAACCCTGATAAAAAAACAGGTTGGCAGGAGTGCAACGGAGCTGTCTCAGGCCATTTTCGTCCTAAGAAAAGCGCTCCATCATACACATTTCTGCCAGAGCTCTTGTCCCAAGTCGAGATCGTCCTGTTCTCCGGCGATCAAGACCTAATCTGCAATCACCTAGGCACTGAGTCCATGATTGACGGTATGGAATGGAACGGTGGCAAAGGTTTTCAACTTTCGCCAAATGTATACGCACCGCGTCATGACTGGACTTTTGAGGGTGAGCCGGCGGGGACCTACCAGCAGGCCAGAAACTTGACTTATGTTGTCTTTTACAACTCAAGCCACATGGTTCCATTCGATTACCCTAGGCGCACGCGGGACATGCTCGACCGATTCATGAACGTTGATATTAGTGCCATCGGTGGCGACCCTTCCGATAGCCGGATCGACGGTGAGAAAGGCCCACTGACCAGCGTTGGAGACCACCCAAACTCGACCAAAGCCGAAGAAGATAAGACTAAATCGTTGAAGGAGGCGGAGTGGAAAGCTTATTATCGCTCGGGAGAAGTCGCACTAGTAATCGTCGTGATTATTGCTGGCCTTTGGGGATATTTTGTGTGGCGTGATCGCCAACGTCGAGCTAAAGCGGGCTACAGCGGTGTAGAGGGCGACGAAGGCCGTGAGTCTCTCATTATGGGAATGGGTCTGGACAATTTTCGTCGACGAAACGAGCGCCGTGATGTTGAGGCCGCAGATTTTGACGAACGAGAGCTCGATCATCTAGATCACGGATCAAGAACGCCGCTGAATGGTAGGAACGGCCCCCAGACAGGTCGCGAGAAGGAGCATGTACCACAAAATGACAGTACCTTCAGCCTCGGAGGTGCGAGTAGTGATGGTGAGGGTAGTGGAAGTGAACGGAACAGAAGGCTAGGTGCTAGGGAGAAGTCATGAAGATGATGTTCTGCTTTTGTTGGCGTTGTTGCTGTTCGTTGACCTTCGTTCATTTCAAAGGTTTACATGAGAACTAATGCACACAAAGAGGTTTGAGTTAGACGGTAAAAATGGCAAAGTTGGAGCATGCCCTGGAAGTTTACGTTTTCATAGCATTTCGCAGGCGTTACTTTTTCCTCCCTTTTCTCCATTTCATTTCTCGTTTCCTGTACCTGTAAAACATGACCCATATCTACTGGGTCTGATCTGGATAGGCTGAACAAGTCACATGAATTGGAAATATATTCATTATCTAGGCATTATGCAATGCATATATATGCAGGTATCAATGTTGTATGAGTCCCGTCCATGTGCGTAGCAAGATTCGTGGAACAGAGGGAAGCTGTCTTTATAGATCTTAACATATATGTAGGCATTAGAGTTTCGATGAAAATGCCTTCCATCCCCGTTGAATCTCGCCTTCCCGATGGTAACTTGAGGCAGTCGGAAGTGGTCTCCCCATGGATCTGACATAAGGCTGCGCTAGCACGATCACGTGATTAGGCGGCGCGTTTCTGGCGCGTCATGCCTGACGCGGAGTCCAGCTATGAGCCACCAACCTCCAGATCAAGCAGCATCACCAGCACTCGAATCTATACCACGCCACGAAAACCGCGAAATTATGCCTGCGTAAGTAAAAAAAAAACGGAGCACGTATTGATTCTTTGCCCGGGAATCAAGCATGGCTTTCTCCACATTGTCGGCTGATGCTTATGTTTGTACCGTAGGCCAGGCGACCAGTACGGCGATGTAAAGAACCCATTTGAGAGTCGAAGCAATGACAAATTCTCTTCCGAAGACGCTGCCATGATACAAAGACGTCTGAACAAACAACTTGGACCAGAATACATTTCTCAACGCCCAGGGAATGGAGGGGGCAAAGTCGCGTATCTGGAGGGAAACAAGGCGATAGCCCTCGCGAACGAGATGTTTGGGTTTGATGGATGGTCTAGTTCATTAGGGCAGGTACAAGTCGATTTTGTAAGTGGTCTTGCTGGGAACGAATGGACAAAAATTGATGTGTGCAGGTCGACGAGAACGCCCAGAATGGCAAGGTCTGTCTTGGGCTGTCAATAGTCGTGAGAATCACTTTGAAGAGCGGAACGTTTCATGAGGTATGCAGAGATTCAACTACCATTGAAGGCTCGACTCACTCGTACTAGGACATTGGTTACGGTTCTATAGAAAACGGGAAAGGCAAAGCCGCTTCATTCGAGAAAGCCAAAAAAGAAGCCGCCACAGACGGATTGAAACGCGCGTTACGCACCTTTGGCAACGCCCTGGGGAATTGCCTGTATGATAAAGACTATCTCAAGAAGGTGCAAGCTATGAAAGTAAAGCCAGTCAAGTTCAACGAGGAGAACCTACATAGGCATCCTGATTTCGCGCCGCCAGCAAGGCAAGAGGAACCTGCCCCGGTAAAACGAGAAGCATTTCAAACGCCAGCAAAATTGAACCAAACGACGAGATTACAGAACGAAAACGGGAGCGGACCGATTGTGGGTGAATTCGACGATGAGTTTGACGGCAACTTGTTCGATGGAGTTGAAATTAGTGAAAACAATGGCGATGACTTTACATTTGAGCAATCGTCATTGCAAACCTTGGAACCGGCAAACTCCGCAACTGCCCACCAAGGGGCAACTGTAAATTCAACATCGCATACTCAGAACGGAAAATCTCAGCGGCCACCAAATCAGCGAATACAGACTGCGCCTTCTGCGAGAGCTAATGGTGGAGCGCCACCGATCCAGCATCATCCAAACGGTGCACCTCAGCATACGTCAGGGAGACCGCAGCGTAACCATCAAAGCTCTCGAGTGCCACAGACTCCAGTACTTCAACAGACTGCCAGTCGCCCTGGCTTAAACAAACCACGAGCGCTTCCAGCAACGATAGATATCCACGCTGCACCTAATCATCAGAATGGCCCACAACAGACCAACCAGCAGGTCCAGCAGCCACCGCAAAACCAGGCTCTTCGACCGACGCCTCCACAAGCACAACAGTCCAAGCCAGGAGCTCAAGGAACCACTACGCCCGCCGCTGACCCACATCCTTCCATAAGCGGACACCACGTCGGGTTCATCACTTCCAGGGTCGCTGACCGGGTGCAGAATGCTGATTCTGCTTCATCCATTACCAGCCTTCATCCATTTAATCCCCATGCAGAATCCCCCATTCCAAAAGCCCAACGCACACCGGGTATAGATCACACGCGCAGCATACCTGTCAAGCGCGGTGAGGTTGCTGCTCCCCCACCACCTGCATTGATTGCACCGAACCTAGCAACCACCAGCACCAGCGATTCTAATGGCAGTGGAGGTGGGTTCAGCCGTCCGGGCATAGTAGGAGCAATGCCTCGAGGAGGGGGAGGGAATATCAATTTTGCAAATCCGCAACAGGACATGAACCGCCGGATCGGCATGCCTGGTGGAGGCGGAAGCATGAGTCCCAGCGTAAACCGTAGCGCGTACAAACCGCCGATGAAGAGACCGCCGCTGCAGGATGTGAGTAACAGCAATCAACGTAGCGATGCTTCCTTTGGCGAACCGGAGGCAAAGAGGTTGAAGACAGACGCAGGAGCCGTGAGTGGGACTGAAAACGCAAATTCTACCTTCGTATCTTGAGCTGACAGCACAATCTTGCTGGGGTTTTGATCAAAGTCGTTGTGGTTGTAATAGATGCGGCATCTTATTCAAAAATATCTGTTAGCCGGGTCCCCCCTGACTTGGACATTTGTTGAGGTCAATAAACAGGTGGAAAACTCCAGTACTATGCGCATATAGATTTGGGATGGGTTTGGCATTGTTTTGTTATGGGATGGACCGTGTGGTGTCTTTTTGTTCCTTCATAGCTGAATAAGCCTACCTATAATTCTGAATTCTGTAAGCTCATATTTTTGGCGACCACATTCAACCGTAGTGCTATCTCCAGCTCGCACCAAGCCTGGTGTTACTTGAAATTAAGGATATGGCAGAGATCGCCTTAGCAGGCATGTTGCAAAGCAAAGCTGGACGAGAAAAGAAGGCGCCAGTCTGTATACATCTACATCTAATATCGACCTTACGCTCAAACATGGTTGATGAAGTTGAAAAGTTACCCACGCACAATCAATGTGGATTTCACGGAAATTCGAGGATTGTTCCATTATTTACAATCCTTTTAGGTAGGTAGCTTTTTCCTCAGAGGTCCTGTGCACAGCATCTTATGACGATGCACTTTGTATGCCTCTCCGTGGTAGGATTGATTCTCTGTTCCTCTAGTATTTCCCGCTCTTTATCCGGTAGTTACTAAAATGAGAGCGCATCCAACCTTCAGTCACAGCTCCCCGTCCCATCCATATACGCCCGAATCCAACCATCTCCAGCGCTAATGCATACAAAACCAATGGTAAAAGACATCAATTGCCATTAGGGATGGTGATTGAGGGAAAACTACACGAATGTTTTGCAGGTGTTGATGTTAAAGCATATGGTTAATAAACCCGAAACTTGTCAAGATCGGCTCCTTCGTTCTTTCCAATGGAGTGGCGTAGGAAAAATACATGCGGCAATCAAACTGCATCTTTCCGTTCCGATGCTACTTCCCGCCAAACGGTAGTTGAGGAGTGCGACGTTTGCGGAAAGTAGGAACCAAGCTATGATATTTTAATTCCATATTGCCGCTGCAAGATTACCTCTTTTTCGTTCCAGGCCTTGGTTTGCATTCATCGCCCAAGATGGGATGAAGCTTAACTTTGATAGGCTGTTGCGGGTTATTGGCGCTATATCCTTTACTCCAGTCATAGCTAATGGCATAGGCGAAGATGTTACCATCCCTGCTGAAGCTCGTCGCCGTGATGGAGCCGCCAACTTCCGGGTAGCCTTTAAGTCGATGCTTGGCATCCTTGTCCCAGAAGTGGAATGTCCCATCGGAGCCCGCAGTGCTGAACGTACCATGTTCCGGGTGGAAAGAGATGGCATTAACAGAGTACACTTTGGCAACGTCACGGTTGGTGGGATCTTGTTGACGATGGCACTTGAATGAGAAGTTGAGGCTGGGCCCATGTTAGTAGAGGAAATGCATATGAATGGGGAAAGAGATTGACAAATACCTTGTCTGCTTGTCATCGGCGTATTGTATTGCACAACGACCTTCTATAGAACCAACTGCAAATCCCGTCGCATCCGTGAAGCAGCTTACAACCCTTGTTTGCCACTTAAGCGGACTCTGGATCGTCTTGTAGATCTTGGTGGGATCTTCCAGGTTGATGATGTGTATATGGCGTTCAGCAGTTGCAACAACGAGCAGCGAATTCTTGGCATCCATGCTGTAAACACGCTCGGCGCACTGTATAGTTTGTCCGACTTGCCCTTGGCTCGGAAGGTCCCAGTATTTTAATGTTTTATCCCAAGAGCCGCTCGCAAGCATTGTCTTTCCATTGATTTGGAAGAAGCAAAGTCCTTTAACACCGGCTTGATGTTCCTTGAAATCAAGCGTGGGCTTGATTTCACCTCCAGGGCCAGCTTCAGCAAGGTTGAGATAAAAGATGGTTCCACCATCCCCGCCTGCCGCGAGAGCGGAGCCGTCCTGTTGGTGTAGGTCAGAATCGAAGACTTCGCGTACTTGAAGTCCACAGAGACGCATGTACATACCTTGGACCATGTTACACAGAGGGGATGCTCTAGCCCTCCGCCCTTAGGCTCGCACTTGAACATCCATTTGCCGACCACATTGCCGCTGCTGCTGTACTCGTATATGCGAACGGTGCCGTCCCAAGAGCTCACGGCGAGCAGATCGTGAGTGGGTGAAAACGCAAGAGCGGAGACGCTGTCGGATGGCAGTATGTTTGCAGGAATCTCCAGGTCCTTGCTCGTATCGCCCGTCGTAGAAGATGGAGCAGCGGCAGCGCCGCTGCTGAAGAGCGTCGACATGACGGATGCGCGGCTATGATGGCGTGGTTGCGGCAGGTATTGGCGATGGAGCTTTACTGGAGCTGTGTGAGGTAGCTACACGGTATGGTAGAGAAACAGGTGCCGATGGAGTGGATAAAATGATTTCGAAGGACTCAAATTGAGATATCCGAGGATTTATCTCCAAAGGGTGACCGCTGAGGCTTTATGGTGTCGACGCGTGAAAGAAAGAGCATGCCTTTGAGCGCCAAGCCCAGCGCAGCGGCAATGACAGCCAATCCGCTTTCTGCCTAGTGGCTGCCTACCGGAGAAACCTTGGAGCCGACGCTAATGAAGCCATTTTGATGTGCTAAGTCTTCACCTTCTTTTTCTTCTTCCCCAACATCCCTCGCTCAAAGAATCGCAACGAAGCTCACACACAGAGTGCCCTTGAGGCATCTCTCTTTCATGCTTTGGGAGAAAGTCCCCGGACGCCAGGCCCCTCGCGGTCTGCACTTTCAGCAACGAACCGCCATAGAAGCGCGGCCTCCCCACATCGAACTTCAGCGATCCCTTGCTCCATGACCGCTTGCACTCTTACCACGGCCGTGCTCTGAAGCCATGGGCGAAGGGGCTAGCATCTGGACGACGATATGAGTCCGCTGGCTTACAGACCTTGTGTGCCTATGGTCGGGGTGGTGAAGAGGAGGTATTGTGATGCAACGGTTGCTAGTGGCTTGGAGGGTTTTCTCGTCTAGTTTGTGGTTATGCGATTGCCTCCTTCTTCTATTCAGGTACATGGGTGAAGCGGGTGGTAACTCAATGGGGCTTATTCTTGATGCGAGGGACGTTCACTACTTGATATCTTTCAGGATCTGAGGGCAGGTTTGGCTGCTCCGATGCTTGGTCGAACAAGCCAGATTCAATCCCCACAAAGCCATGGGCCTTGTTCCATGATGAGACCAATGAAATAGAGTCAAGCACTGAGACTGCCTGAATCCCAACGTGGTAGGGCGGCCGATGGCGATCAATTTCTACGACGGTATCTGACGAACAAGGCTGACTGGTTAGCTTGAAATTCTACGTAGGCGGCGGCGGATGTTTTGCTACATATGTTCAAGGATTTCGATGGCTCTTTTCTGTTGCATATCTATGCTTTGTGGTATTGTGCTCTGCTCTATCCCCCGTCCGCTACTCGCCATCCAGGCCATCAGGCATCGGGTCCCATGATGAAGGCCTTGACCTCTGCATAAGCATTGTCCAGATTATCGTTCACAACGATCTTGTCGTGTGGCGCCTCGGGGCTCTTCGCAAAGTCCATCTCAGCCTCGGCTTGCTTTAGCCTCTTGAGAATAGCCTCCTCTTTATCCGTAGCCCTCCCTCTCAGTCTCTTTTCGAGCTCTTCTTTAGACGGCGGTGAGAGGAATAGGAACCGTGGTCTGGGGAAGGATGGGTGATTTGCGACTTGCTTAACTCCCTAGACGTCCAGGGTTAGCACAATGTCACCGTTGTGTGGAAAACTAGCCCAGCTTGCCTCCATCTCAATGTCTAAAATGCACACCCTCCCCTTGTTGGCGATGTCCTCAATCGCCTTAATACTCGTGCCATAGCAATTTCCACCGAACTGCGCATGCTCTACAAATCCCTTGTTGTCGACCAAATCCTGAAATTCTTGTTTCGTCACGAAGTGGTACTCGCGTCCATTTTGCTCGCCAGCACGGGGATCCCGAGTAGTGTGCGAGACGGAGAAGCCGAATTTGTCGGGGTATTCGTCGAAGAGGCGCTTGAGGATGGTGGATTTGCCAGCGCCAGACGGACCAGATATGACAATGGGGGTGTGGAAGGGGGCGGCTGTTGGCGCCATGGCAGAGGAGAAGGTCGAAAAGGGTGAGTTGCAGCGCCTTGGTAGAGTGCGCCTAGGGTTTCGCCCGAGGTACTGCTGGGCCAGTGTGTGCACTGCCAGGACAGAGGCTGACGAAGCTGGTGGTGGGGTTCTTGGGCAATAGAACAAAAGCATGGTGGCGCTGTGCTTGTGTGATTGGCGGCCGTGGCTGTCCAGTCTGTGGTGTGTGTTTGGCCTGTTTGCATCCGCTGCGGGGGACCGGCGTCTGTCACTCCGTTCGGTCGTCATTGCACATGGATCCAAAGCTGGAGCCAAGGCCTGTACCTGACACCAAAAAATGTATCAGTGTATGCTTAGCAAGCCACATTGTTCTTCCCTTTCCTTGTCAAACTTTTGATGCGTCCGCAGGGCACAAGGCTTTCATCTGATCATGGTATGGCGATTCATTGCTTCCTGCCTCTCTCTCTCCACCTTCGCTAAACCGAGCGAGCACAGTCCAAACAATACTTGACTCTCCACACAATCTCCGACGCCCACCACTCTGACATATTTGCCCTCGCTCCCACACCGGTATCTCTCCTTTCTGCCAGCGGCTCCTCGTCTATACAGATTCACAGCACCACGTCCCCCGAGTTCCCCCTTATCCAGACCCTACAGGGCGTTCACCCACTCGGAATCCACCACCTTGTGACCGCAAAAGATGCTCGTCGAGCTGCAAGTGCGGGCTTCGAGGGAAAGGTGAAGATATGGACGGAAGGAGAGGACGGTCAATGGGTCGCAAATGGAGAAATTCGTGGTACGTATGTCCTACTCCTATTACAACCCACGTGCAGCCAGCCCAGCTTGTTTTGAGGTGCAGTTGGGTTAATTCTCTACAGATGGACTAAAGGCTGGGAATGTTTGGGCAGTTGCGCTTAGCGCAGACGGTTCGTACCTGGCATGCAGCAGCATCAACGGTAAAGTCCATGTCTGGAGTCTACATGAGCCAAACATGCCTAAAATTAGGGAATATGAAACCAAGGGTAATTTTGGGTTATCCGTGGCATTAGTATAGCATTCCTTTACGCATCTCCACCTTCATGCCACTGACTTTCTCTAGAGTCAGGATGGTCGCTTTACTGCCTCTGGTCACGAAAATGGTTCCATCTATGTCTTTGACAACGATACCGGACGACTTGCACACTCCCTTGCTAGCCTAGTGCATCCCGTACGCAGTGTAGTCTTCTCGCCAGCTTCTAAACTATTGGCAGCGGGCGGTGATTCACGGACGGTGGCTTTATACGACGTTACTTCGGGCGAGCAAGTTGCGAATTTGAGTGGTCATAGCGGATGGGTACTGACATTAGATTGGAGTGATACTGGAGAGTACTTGTTGTCAGGGTATGTCAGAGAGCGCAATCCCCCAATCAATATCTCCATTAAGGATGCATGTTCCTACGGTTGTTGGTGTATTCACTAACATGCCATAGCTCGCATGACTCTAAGGCCAAAGTCTGGCGCATCGAAACCAGAACATGCGTCGCTACACACTCTCATGGAGACAAGCCATTATGGTCTGCGAAGTGGCTCCCGAAAAACACAAGGAGCGAGATGTTCGCGCTTGGGGGCGGGAACAATACTATCAACATTTACCGGGAAGCCGCTGGTTGAAGGACGGGTTCATGGAAAGGTCGTCGAGACCCAATATCACCTAGAGAAGGCGTTACCGATGCGATATTGCGTGTACCGCCTTGGGGGGTTGGGATATGCTTTGATTCTAACTTAAAGAGGTGTAATTTGGTAATTATCATCGAAATCCCAAGGAAACTATGCACTATACGCATGTGTATGCGCACGTCAGCGTGCGTTGCTTCGGGGGAACAGATATCGAGATACAGATATCTAAATTGCAATGATCAGTGGGCCACAACGGATTGCTTCTGCTGTTACCGTGAGGGATGTGTACAGGAATGCTAAATGATCGCTGGGAAGGTAATACCGCCGCAAAATCATCTCTATGTGTGAGGTGAGCTCCCAGGTTGATTTCTTATGAAAAAGCCCGAAACAGCAGCTCCCTGGACACCGATACGAAGCAAGGGTGCTTATATTTCAATGTTGTTGCTGCAATTTTCATGTCCACTGAAGCATTGTAAACCTAAGGACCCTATTTGCTCCAACATCAATATCTACCTACGTATGCTTGCTTCTCAAGATAAAGGAGTTTTTACGGTTTAATTTATCGTGCTGCACATAATATTATCTTAATTATATCAAGAGCCGGGCTTTTAAATCTAAGCAATACGTGGCTATCTTGTGCGCTGTGCTGAAGTGAGTTAGCGCATGCCAAGCCACTTGAAATTCGTGAAAATAAAACCGGAAAAAATGTAAACCTTCTTTCCTCATACATACATAATCGGTCTTGAACTTTATTTTGGTTGATACCCTCATTTATGGATCACCCTTTACCTGATTGACCTAGATTAATGAAGGCTGTTCTAATCCTAAGGCTTGATTTCGCTGGTCTTCTCTTCTATAAAGGGCTGGTCTCGGAGCTTTAGGTTCGCTTTAGGCCTATATTCTAACAACCTCTTATACTATTATAGCACTATAGTATATACTAGTTACTACCTAAAGTTTTATAAAATAGAGGAACTATAAAGTATAAATAAAGTAGTTTTAAGTAAAGTTTATATATATATATATATATATAACGTTATTAGTATGCGAGTTAATTAGGCATACAAGTTAATTACTCTACTAAGACTATACTAAAATATATTATTATTAATAGTATAACGTAATAGCTTAATAACTTTAATAGCTACTAAAGTTAAAAAAAGCTAAAATATAACTTATACTTTAGGCTATTAAATAAGACGTAACACTATTATAGTAACGCACTATAGCTATCTATAATATTTTTTAATTAATAATTAGTAATTAATGCGCTAAAAAAACTTTTTAATATAATTATATACCTAACTTAATAAAGCTTACTTTTTATAAAGAAAAAGTAATTCTTTAGAAGCTACTTAACTAAAATAAGTAAGAATTCTTATCTAGGCTTATAGATATTTAATCTATAGCTAATTCTTTACTAGCTAAATATAACTAAAACTTAGTAAGTAAAAAATAAGCTTTAGTATATATTAAGCGCTATAATAAGTTTAAAATAATTTTTAGTTAAAAGTATAACTATAAAAAAGTAAAATATAAAGATCTAAAGCTTATTAAAGGTTAGTTCTATTATATAAAGCATACTAAAGCTAAATATAGTATTTTTAATAAAGATACGTATAACTTTAATAAGTTAAGCTTTATAATAGGTATAATATTAATAGGTTTAGTTATTACTTTATTTAAGCGTTAAGAAAGAGTAAAGTTTTTTTAGTAAAGTAACTAAAAGTAAGTTACTATAATTTAAAGCGTTAACGCAACTAAATAAGTAATTCTACTTTTTTTTATTTTTAAAAGTAAGTACTACCTATCTATATAGTATAAAAAGAATTAACTACCTTCTAAATAGGTAATAAGGCTTTCTAAAAATAGTTAAATAATAAATAAGCTTATTTTAGTATAGTTAAAGCACTTTAATAAATATACTATAAGGTATATAGTTAGTATAGCGTAGCTACTTATTTTTAATAGCTATAAAAGCTACTACTCTTTTAAATTTAAGTAATACTATAAAAAATATAATATTATTACTTTATATATACCTCTATACTTATTATACCTCTTATAGCTACTTAATATTAGTTATTTTACGCTTTTAAAAAAAGCGTATAGGTACTAAATTAAATAGCTAATATATAACTATATTATTTATATTATAAAACTTAAGTTTTTACTATACTTTATTACTATTTTTTATAATTTTTTTACTAAAAATAATATATAAAAAGGCTTTAGAGGCGCTAGGCTAATTTTATTTAACCTAAAAGCTATAATATTAAAGCTTAATATAAAGTTAAAAATACTAATACTACCTTTTCTAAATAAAGAGCCCTAGGCGTCTAAAACTCTAAGTAATACTTTAGAAATTAGGTCTTAATTAACGCTAGTAAAAAAAAAGATTTAAAAGTATCTAGATAGTTTATTAACCTTAATAGTTAAGGCTTTTAAAAAGCTTACTAAAGGTACTACTATTATAGTATATAAGCTTATATTAGTATAAAAAAAAGTTACTAAGCTTTAAACTACTAATAAAGCTGCTACGCGTTATAAATTATATAAAAAAAAGTAGATATAAGTAGAAGAGACGCTAATAGTTAAAGAGGGCTAATACTTAGTAGCTCTAAAAAAGTTTAGAGTACGTAGTAATAGAAAGAAAGTATTAAAAAAGGTACGCATAAGAGAGGCTAGTTTAGGCTAGTAAATAGGTAGCTCTACCCTAGGGTTAGGTTAGTTTAAGTAGGGGCTGTATTAACTTTAAGTAGTAGTTAGGTTAGAGTTAATTAAAGCTTAGGTAAGGGTTAGGTTAAGGTTAATTAAAGCTTAGGTAGTAGTTAGGTAAGGGCCGCATAGACCTAAGTAATAGTTAAGGTTAAAGTACCTAAATAGGTTTCTTTTAAAAAAGTATAAATAATATATATTTTAAAAATAAATTAATTTATATTTAGTACTATTTTAATAATAAAATTCTATAGTATTTTTACGTAGAAATATTATATAGAATTACGTAAAAATAAATATAGAAATAAAAATATATTATTATAGTAAATTATTACGCCTAGCTATTTAATAACTTTTAAGTATACTACATTACCTAACATTTTTATAGTAAAAGAACCCTTTTTTCTAGTAAAAGAACCTTTTTTTTTTATTTATACTAAAAGAAAGGGTTTTTTTACTACCTACTACTATAATATAGATAGTACTTCTTTAGCTTCTAAAATATTATTATTATCTAAAATATCTAAAAATACGCTGCCTAGACTACTATATCTATAGTTAAACTAAGTAGGGAGGTTAAATAAATTATTAACTTTATTATATAGCAGTTAATTATTAATTATACTAGTATCTAGTATTAGTAGGTCTTTTTTAAATTAGGTAATTATATCTTTTAATATTATAATTTATTAGATTATTTAGGTAGTAAGTTAGTGCTATTAATTACTAATAATATTTTTAGTAGTATTAAATACACGCTTAATACTTACTTTAATAATTAGAATAGGTAAAATATTTTTTATAATCTACGTAAGCTAAAGATATATATTTTTATTTTTTTTCTACTACTAAAAAATATTAAAATTAAGACTTTATACTATAGAAGCGCTAAAGTAGTCCTTTTTTTTTTTTAATATATAGGCCCCCCTTTATAATTAGAATCCTATATTAAAGTACTACCTATTAGTTAATTTAATAAAAGTAGTATTTTATAAAACTACTTATTACTATATAACGTAAATAACCTCTAAAAATTTATACTAGAGAGGATTAAATTATCTCTTTCTAGTTAGTTATAATAGCTAATATATTTAAAGAACTATTTATAATATTTATATTTATAGTATAACTCTTAAGTATTACCTTTAAATAAAGTTAGCTTACTACTATAATAAATAACTATAATAAATATACTTTATAAATTATAAGCTTTTATAAAGGGTTTAAAATAATAGCGTAATTAAATAAATAACTATACTTTTTAGCCGTTTTTAAATAATACTTATATAATTTAGTTTAATTTTTTTCTACTACTACCTATACTATTACTAGCTATTCTACACTATTTCTTATTTTAGACCTAGTATTATTTCTAAAGCTTTTTACTATATTATTTAGAAAGGTAAAAAAGCAATTATATATAAGCTAGATCTAATAAATTTAATACCTCTTAGTTTAGCTTAAGCTATTAGTTACTAATTTAAACTTTTTTAGTATATTAGTAATAAGTTTAAAGTAATACTATTTAGCTAGAGAGAGTTAAAGTTATTAAAAAATTTTAAAATTAATTTCCGTAGTACTAGAACTATCTAAGTAGTTACCTTATTAGCTATTTATTTTATACTAGATCTTCTACTTTAGCTATTTATTAATATATTTCTATAGCTTTACTATTTACTTATATATATTAAAAGTTAAATTCTATTATATTATAACGTTTTAAATAACTAATAGCTATTACTTTATTAGTAAATTATTTTAAAAAGTAAGAAATTATTTAAAGTACTATAGTAACTAGTTAATTATAATATAAATTAATTAGATCTAAATAGTAGTTAGCCTATAATAAATAAGTATAATAAATAGTATACCTTATAAAGCAAATTTAGAATAAATATATTTAACTTAACGTTTACTATATAGTACTATTATAAAAGTCCTTTATTTTCTAATCTTTCTAGAGCTACTAGGCGTAGGTACTAAATAATATTCTAGATAACTAAGTTAATAATATAAGTAAAATATAGAATTATATTTTTTTATGCGTCCTATTTAATATCTAAATTCTAAAGCTAATTTTAAAAAATACTAGTAAGAGTATTATTATTACTTATATTATTATATATAATACCTAGAAAATAGTTAATAGTATTAGTATTTAAAAGAACCTATAGTACTTTAGTTACTATAGAAGCACTTATATAACTTTTATAGATTAGAATAAAATCTAATAATTTTTTATATATCTACTAGTTAGTATTAATATATAACGCCTTAATAGCTAGAAAGCTAATATAGTTATCTATAGACTAAGTATTTAGAGTAATAGAAATTTTAGTTATTTTATTAAGGTTCTAGAAAAATAATTATTTAGTAACTTTAAATTACTTTTACAAAATTATTTAGAATTTATATTAAGATATTAATAGGGCTTTTAGTTAGAAGAATTAGTAAAACTACTAAAAGGATAGTTTTTTAATTATATAAAAAAACTAATTATTATTAATTATAACTTATATAAGCTTATATTTAAATAATAAAGTATTCTATAGAAGAATTATATTATTAGCGTATAGTTTTTTAGATTAATAAATCTATATACGGGCGCCTAGTTAACTATAAACTAGATTTACTATATTTCTATAAGCTTATATAATAAAATATCTTTAAAGGTGCTTTATACTAATTTTATTAATATATAGGTATTGCATTTAATATTTATAGTAAAAATAAAAAGTAATAAAATAGCTATCTAGAATTTCTATAACTTTTTTAAAAAAATTCTAAATTTTACCCTAGTAGGTAGAAAAGTTCTAGTAAGGTTTTTGCCTAGTAGCTTTAACAGCCTATATAAACTTTTCCTACTAGTTAATTTATAATTTAAAAATTTCTTATTTTTTATTATTTTTAGCTAGCTCTAAAGCTAGATATTTTACTAAAGTAAATATTAATTATAATATAGCTTATAACTATAGTTTAAGTTAATTAGTTAGTATTATATAATATAATTACGTAATTTATATATAAGTATATAGCCCTTCTTCGCTATATAAGATAGAAAAGATATAAACTAGTAATATACGTATTAGCGTGTATTTTTTATCCTATCTTTTTAGTTTATTTCTTTATTTAGTTTTATCTTTTACTTACTAGCCCTATATATATATATTTTTATACTTAACACTAATTAGTAGTTAAATAGTATTTAACTATAGATTAATAAAAGTATAAAACTCTATTAGCTAGCTATATATACCTATATAAATACTTATAAAACTATATACGTAATTAAAGGTCTAATATATAAATAACCTACTAAATAAATTTAGTAGTACGTTAACTTTATTCCTAGAAAGTAGTTTAGGGGTATAGCCTATTATTACTAGACTATAATAAACCTAATACGCGTTTTAGGCTAAATTAATAAGGTTTATTCTATTAGAAGAAATACTAAAAATTAGTTTAGTAAACCTAAAAGGTAAATAACTTACTAGGCCCTAAAAGTCTACTACTAGTAATTAATTAAATAAAAATAACTTTTACTCTATTAATAAAGAACCTACGTAGTATACTAAAAGTTTTATTTAATTCTAAAATAAATAATATAATAATAATATATTTTATAAAAATATTAGTAAAAATATAAAACTTTTAGTATTATTATTATAAAAAATATTTATATAATTAGAATTTACTAAAGTAAAAATAGTTAAACTATTATAAGTTTAATACTCTTTTATACTTATTATAGTAGGTTTTATTATATAGGTATTAATAACTTTATAAAAATTTATAGACTTAAACCTTAATTTTTTTTATATAAAAATTTTAAAAAAAGTTTTCTATATTTAATAGTAGAGCCTTTAAAGTACTTCTAAAAAATATTAAATTAAATATATATTATATACTATATAATAAAGGAATTAAAATAATAGAAAAATACTAGAACTAATATAAGTATTTTAGTATAGTTAAAAATAGTTAATATACTACGCTTTTTATAAAAATAATAAAAAATAGCTATAGCTATAACTACCTACTACTATCTACTAAAAGGCTAGTTTACTAAAAGTACCTTAAGCTAAATATATAATATTAGGTATAAGTAACTTTCTAAAATAACTACTAGCTACGTATTCCTCTTTCTAAATAACTCTAAAATACGTTTTTTTTCTATTAATAACCCCTAGGTAACTATTCCTAATAGTTACTTTTAAATAACTCTTTTTAATATTTATTTTTTACTAGGTAACTTTTAAACTAATAAGCTTTTTTACTAGTAAAAATAAATAAAAATATAGTATAGCTTTTTACTATATTAGGTATAATACTATAGTAATAGTATTTTATAATATTAATACTTTATTAATAGTATTTTATAATATTAATACTTTAGTAATAGTATTTTATAAAAAAAATACTTTAATAATAGTATTTTATAGTAATAATACTATAGTAGTAAAGTTTAGTAAACTAAATACTAGGCTAGTAAGCTTAGGTAAGCCTAATATCTTTTTAGTAATATTAAGCTACGCCTATATACCTATAACTATACTAAATAACACCTATACTTAACTACTAGTAGGCGTTTATAAGTATATTACTAAAATAATAATAGACGCCCTATCTACTACTACTTTATAATTTATATACTTAACTTTAAAATAACTACTAAATAGGTAAATACTTTATTTTTAGCGCTTTTTTAGAGTAAATAAATAAATAAAGTAGTATACTAATAAATATAAGCTATATAATTTAAAGAAAAAATAATCTACCTTTATTATACTATATTAAGCCTAAATAGTTAAAGAATAGCTAGCTTATAGCCTTTTAAAAAGTATAGTATAAAAAAAATAGTTTTTTAAATAAGCTATATATTAATAGGAACAGTCCTATTAAATAGTACAGCGCTCCTGTCTAGCTAACCTAGCTAGCTCTTGTACAACTTAATAATTCTGTTATTTATATATACGTATATAGCTTATATATACGTTGCCTTTCTCTTAATTATATTTAAAAGAGATATTTAGTTAGCTAGAGGTTTAGTGTAGTTAGTTAAACCTAAAATAATCTAAGAGTAAAAATAAAAAAGTTTTTTTACTATTTAATTTTAGTCTACCTTTTTATTATATAATAAAAAAGGGTTTATATATATAGATCTAACTTTAAAACTAGTCTAGCTCTAGTATCTTATACGTACTAAAAAGGCTAGCTTTAGGAGATAGCTACTTTATACGTTTAAAATATATAGAATAACTTTTACCTAAAGTTATATAATAAAGCACCTTAATATATATTTATACTTACTATACGTATATATAGATACTTACTATTTTTCTTTTAAGAGTGCTTCGCACTATACGCCAATAGCTTTTATTTTTTTTTATAATCTATTTTTTTATACGTATAGTAATTTTTATTTTTATTTCTATATTAGTACTTATATCTACTACTAGCTTTTTATACGCTTATATAGAAGTTTTTACTAAAAAAAACTACGTTTATTATTAGTATATAAAGTAAAAAATAGCATTAGAGCTATAAAAACTAAGTTATATAACTAACTTCTAAATAGGTTAGCGTTATATAAAACTACTAATTAACCCTTCTTACTATTTACCCCCCTATTATAGGTAAATATTCTATAAATATAGGAAAAAAAATTTTCTTTCTTTTCTATACTACTTTATAGTAAGAAAAAAAAATATAACTTTTTAATTAGTATTTTTATTAACCTTCTTCTTTTAGCTAAATATAGAATTTTTATATAAGTTTTAAATATTTAACTTTAAAAAACCTAAAGTATCTTAGCTTAGTATCTATTATAAAAGCTAGCTATAGTTTTTTCTTTTTATATAGTTTTTTCTTTTTTTAGTTTACTAGTTACTAAGGTAGATTATATACTTTTTATTAGTGTAATAGAGGTAGCCTAATCTAGTTTAGCTTTATAAGGCTTAAGTAGGTTATAGAAGTTTATACGTTATATATAACTAATACGTTAACTAGATCTTACATTAGAACATATTTATTTATTATATATTTTTTTTCTTTATATAGATTTTACTTTTATTATATAGAATCTTACTTACGTAATTTTTTTTAGTTATATATTAGGCTTTAATATAAAGATCTTATATTATTCTTTTTTAAAATCTTTTATATAAACTTACTTATACGTAGCATAAAAAAATCTCTTTATAAAGATTTTACGTTATAAGGTATTAATATATATTTTTTTATATATAATTACTTAAAATAAAATAGTAGTAACTAAATTTAGCTTTATAATAGTAAAAGTATTGAAGTACGTATTAAATTAAAGCTTTAACTTTATATAACTTTAATTAGGTATAAGAATAGCTTAAATTTCTTTTTATACTTTATTTTTTTTTCTTCTATAAACCTTATATATTATACTTTCTCTCTCTTTTTTTCTCTCTCTTTTTTATACGTATACTTTACTATTATTTATAATAAAACTTCTTTTTAGCTTCTATTAACTTTATACGTATACTTTTTCTAGCTTTTTTTTTTTTTTAAAATTAACTTTATACGTAGTTTACTATAGCTTTAGTTTCTACTAGTTAAGCTAGTAGTAATACTAGTTAGGCTACCTTAGCTAGTTAAGTAGCTATACCTATTAGTAATCTCTTTAGTATAGTAATAACTTATACTAATAATGCCTAAATACGCGTAACCCTTCTAACTAGGTTTAATACTAATTATACGTTTTTATTAACGTTAGCTATTAATATACGTACTTTTCTTTTTACTTAACTTTTCTTTATATATTATTTTTTTTTACTATAGCTAACTTTTATATAATATAGAATAATAAGCGTTAAGTTATCTAAATACTATTATAAAATATTATTATTAAGGTTGCTATAACTACTAACTTAGTTAAGCTTATTACTAAGTTAATTTATTATAAAAGCTACTTTTATGTAATACTTATATAGAGCTATAGTTAAGTCCTTTTAAATTATAAGTATTTATACTATAAATAGCTAAATTTAAGGCCCTTTTTTTAATACTATATAATTTTTAACTTTTAAGGCGGCGCTTATAGGAACTATATATATAAGTTATATAGTATTTATTATAAATACTATACTTAAAATACTATAATATATAGTAGTTAAAAAGGCTAGTTAGTACCTCTATATAGGCTTTATGCCTAAAAATCTTTTTTTTTAGTTCTTTATATAAGCTATATACTTTAGATTAATAAGTAAATAAATAAAAAAAGTACTTTTAAAATAATTATATAAAACTATAATAACTATATAAAAACTAAAATAAAAATATATATTAATCTTATATACGTAAACTTAGAACTTTTATATAAAATCCTTTTATTTAACGTAGGCTTCTACCTTAATTATTAACTTATTATATAAGACTAAGGAAGTAAGTATAGTATTTAAAGCTTTCTTTATATAGGTATCTATAGGGTTATCTTCTCTACTTACTTAGCGTACTTTAGATATTTTTCTATTCTTATATAATTTCTATAAAAATATAATATCTATTATTAATTACTTTTTATTAGTAGTTTTTAGCTTAACTAAATAATTATATAAAGATTTTAAATCTATATATACTATAAAAGAGATATCTAAAGTACTAAGTATATATATAATTTTATTTAGAGTTACGCTAAGGCAGATAGTAGAATTAAATCTATTTACTATACTATATAACTTACTTATAAATACGCTTTTTATTACTTTTTTACACTTAGTTAAATTCTAATATATAATATTCTTTATAATATTAAAGCTGTATTTTTCTTTTATACGCTTTTCTATACTAAGTATAATTATAAATTTTAGCTATAAGCTAAAATCTTTATTATTTATAAATAAACTATTAGTAAAAATAAAAAGCTTTATACGCATAATATTTAGTAAAATAAAGTAGAAACTATAGTAAAAGTTATTTATCTACTACTTAATTTATACATTTAAGGTAAATTTTTTTTTTATAGGTTAAATTATTTATATAGTAGTAGAAAGATTAAACGCCGCTTCTAGTTAATAAATAGAAAAGATATATACTTTTTAAGCTTATTAGGCTACGTACTACTAGGCCGTATTTTTACTCTTTAAATCTATTATATATAGCTTAGACGCTTACCCCTTCTATATAAGGATTAAAGTATCTTTTTTAAGTACTAGCTTACTACTATTAAACTTAATAAGTTAGTTATATAAAAAAGTAGTTTTACTTTTTATATAAAAAGTTACTTTTTAGAGTTTTTTTTCTTTTTTTTTAGAAAAGGAAGAAGTAATAATACTAAGAGTATTATTTATTTATATTTTTATAATACTAAAAGTCTACGTACCTTTATCTATAATAAAAAGGTAAAAGTTATATATAGATATCTGCATTTATAGCACTTTATAGTAGTATAAATAGTACGTTTTATACTAAAATAAACCTAATTTAGCAGCGCTATATAAAGGTTATATAATTTAAATAATAATATTTAAGAGGTATTAGTTTTTTAGTTCTTTTAGTAGATAAATATACAGCGTATAATTAATTTTATCTTTTAATTATACGTACGCTTATATTATATTTTATAGCTTAATTACTATTCTATACGTAGTAATAAAAGTAGGTATAATTATAAAAAGTAATTTTTAGCTTATCTTTTAGATAGTAGGGGCTTAAGTAAAAATTAATTCCTTCTTAAGGTCTAAATATCTAGTAAATACGTATTTAGATTTTTTATATAGTTATATAGTTTTCCCTTTTACTTTACGTACTATATAGAGGTTAAATATTTATTTTATTTATATACTTAGGTTATACTTTAGCACTTTAAATATATTTATTACTATAAAGTTATCTATCTCTATATAATCTACTTATTTAAAAGATTTACTAGAAGTTATAATAATTCTATCTATACGCAACTTAATTACTAGATCTATATTATTTCTCTCTTTCTATATTAAGTATAAGGTGTATTTTTATTTAGTTTTTATACTTTTCTAGGCTATCCTTTTTTTTTTCACCTATTTTAGAGAGGGTTATACTTTTTTTTTAAAGTTTTCTCTTTTTCTATATAGTAGGAGAAGGCTAAATTAACGCTAGTTTATTAAGGATAATAGGAAGATTTTTTTTATTCCTAATTAGGACTTATCCTTTTTTTCTTTTATATAAACCTATTCTAGTAAAGGGTAGTATTTTTTAACTTATGTATATTATAGTTTAATTAAACTATTATCTAGTTTAATAAGTATATTATTCTTCTTAATATCTTTTATTTTATATAGGCCTATTTTTTTTTTTTTTACGCTAGGTAAGTACCTTTATACTAATTAGTGCTTTTAGAATATTATACGCGACTAGGCTATTTTTTATATTAATTACCTAATTAATATTTATCTTTACACGCTTATATAAAAGTATTTTTATTACTTTTTATATTATATTTATATATATAACTATATCTAGTAAAAGTAGTAAATTTAAACTAATTTTTAGATAAGAACTAAATATAAGTAAAGTAAGTATAATCCTATTTAGACTAGCTATATTATTTAACACTTTAACTACTATTTAAAAAAGTAAATTATCTTTTATATAATACTCTATCTCTACTTTAAAAATATTATACGCTTTTTATAAAGGTATATACGCTTTTTTAATTTTACCTATAGCCTAATATACTTTAATAGGTATTTATTTATATTTAACTCTTATAAGCTTTATATAATTATAAAATTCCTCTAAAGTAAAGTTTATACCTAAGTTATATATAATATAATCTAGTAGTTCCTAATAAATATTAATTTAGCACTTATATAAAGTATTCTAGGTATTATACGTAAATATACTTTTTAGAAATACAGCTACTTAAAATAATATTTCTAAGTTAATAATATAAAGTATATCTCTATTTTTAATTTATATAATATCTATTATAATTTTATAATTAAAGTGCATATTATTTTTAATTATAAATTTAAATTAACGTAGGAATTTACTATATAGCTAGTAATAGTAATAGAACTTACTAATTTCTATAAATACGTTATAATCTACTTTATTCTTTACTATATTAAAAAATAAGTATTTCTACTTACGTATAATAGGTATAGTTTATTAATCTTTATATATAATTATATCTAAAATATTATTATAGTACGCGCCTAGCTAGTCTATATCTACTAAAAATAAAAGAAAAAGTATAGGTATATTAAAAATGTAGTACGTAACCTTACTAATAGGGTTATTTATTTATATTATACTAATTAATTCTTATATATATTTTTTTCTAAAGTTAACTACTATATTTTTTAGTATCTAATTAATTTCTATATAAAGGTTCTTTTAAAAGTACGCTTTAAGTTAAGCCTTTTCTATAGTAGATACTTTAGCTACTTTAGTATTCTATAGCTCGCCTTAGTACTTTACACTATATTAATTACTAAGTATAAACTAAAATACTACTATAGTAGCTTTATAATTATATATATTTTTACCTATTATATAGTAGAAATACGCTATACTTATTAGAAATTATATAGCTTACTTTACCCTTTTATTATTAGAATAGTTAACGTAGGTCACAAGCGAGCTGATCACACAAGCGAGCTGATCACTCTGCCAAGCCCGCACCAAAGTATGCTATCAACCAACAGTTTCTTTAATGTCTCAACAACCTACTCAGCTATTAGAATCAAGAGAGGCTAGAATACAGCTTGCACTTCAGGCTATTAAACAAGACGCGACACTATCTCAACGACGCGCTGCACAGATCTACAACGTGCCTCAAAGTACACTAAGCACACGACGTGCTGGAACTACCTTTCGACGCGATTGCGCGCCCAATTCAATCAATCTTCTAAAGACAGAAGAGCAG
>KZ805303.1:0-229791 GCA_003073855.1 Periconia macrospinosa
CCCCCCCCCCACCCGTCTTGCCTTTTGCCCTTTTTTTTTTGGATTACTTGAAGCGAAACCAACCCAGTCAGGCAGGCAGGTAATCAATCAGACCTCCTTTCTTCTTTCTTCTTTCTACTCTTCAACCTTTTAGATGATCTAATTCTCTCGTCCACTCCAGCCTTCTCCACACATCCCCTGAGCTTGGCATTTTTGGTTTCCTTGTCTAGCCTGTGTGCGTGTGCGTGTGTGCGTGTCTGCATCTGTGTGTGAGTGTGAAGCCAGGAGCGGCGGCGGCGCCTGGGGTCTAGAGTTATTAGATCTTTCTCACCTTATCTCCGCTGGAATACGGGGGGCATTGATTGCCTCTTTTTTACCTTTTCCGCCTTCCTTCTTCTTCTTCTTCTTCTTCTTCTTCCCCTTTCTCTCCAATGTATCTTCGTCCCTACCTACCTTCCTCCCTTTCCCTTTCTCTTTCTGATCAAAAACTCCTAGACCCCACCACACTGAGAAGAAGGGAGCGAGGGAGCGAGGGAGGGAAGGAAAGAGGAGTCCTTGTTACAATCACAGTTGTGAGCCTTTGAATCGAGGTGTGGATGTGGGGGTGTTGCGAGGGGTGTGGAGGTGGGTGTGTGTGTGTGTGTTTTTTGTTAACACGTGTTTTTGGTTTTGGTTTTTGGTTTTGGGGGAGGGGGGGGGGGGGGGGTTTTGGCAAAAGACAAAGAGACAGACGGATGGGACGGAGGGAAGGGAAGGGGAATGAGCTGGGGATGGGGGGAAGAGGAGTGTGTTGTTAAAGAATTTTTTTTATTAAACAAAGAAATTAAAAAGAATAATAGAAAATTATTAAAAATTATTGCTTTTTACGTCTTACCTTTTACCTCTTTCTTTCTTTCTTTCTTTCTCTAAATACTTAAAACGTTAAACATTTATAGTAACTTTTAACTTTAACTAAAAATAAAAATAAAAATATTACATTAACATACATATATTTACATATACAAAAACTTTTTTTCCCCTCCTCCAGCTTTTTTCCAACATAGGTAATACCACTTACTCACCTACTTAACACACTACACTATTATCATGAATCCTTAATATCGTAACAACACAGATTCCATTCCCATCCCCATCCCCATCCCCATTTCATCATCCCCACATACCCAACACCACCCTATACACCAAAATTACAAAATAATAATAATAATAATAATAATAATAATACAAACCCCCACCTCCCCCTCCTCCCCTTCTTCCCCTTCTTCCCCACATCAACCAGCAACCCCCATTCAACAATCCCCAGCAACCTCAAACGCCTCCTCCTGCCCCTCACCCATCCCCATCCCCAACCCACAGCACACACACGGAAAAGGCAAGCGCGGGTCGTCGGCGATACTCCTCGCCGAGGGCCTTTCGTCGGGTTCCGTGGCTAGCATTTTTACCGTCCACGATTTGGCGGCGTGGATTTCGGGGTTGGGGGTTGGTGGGGGGAGGATGGTGGTAGTAGTACTGGTGGGGTTGATGATTGTGGAGTCGAGCCAGGTGCGGATATCGTCGTTGGCGATGTGGTATGCACGCAGGGGAGTGAGGAGCGAAGGGGGGGTTTCTTCGCTGGGGGTGGTGGTGGTTTGGCGGCGGGCGGTGAGGAAGGATTGCCATGGGGTGGTGGTGGTGGGGGTGTTTTGAGGATGTGGTGGGGAGGAGGAGGGTGTTTGTTCGGGTGGTGGTGGTGATGTGCGAGAAGAAGAAGAAGAAGAAGAAGAAGAAGAAGAAGAAGAAGAAGAAGAAGAAGAAGAAGAAGAAGTGTGTACGATAGTCGCCAGCATTTCCGCAAACACACACCCCAATGAAAAGATATCCGCCGACAAGCCGCGGTTTTCCTGCAGGATGATTTCGCGGGGGGCGTACATCCTCGTGAAGGCCGTCGGTCCCTCCGTGTCGCAGGACTCTCCCGTCTCGTACGAGCGCGAGATGCCAAAGTCGGTCAAGTAGATTTTATACTTGTTGGTGGTGGTGGCAGCGCCAGCGCCGCCGTTGTTGTTGTTGTTGTTGTTGTTGTTGTTGTTGTTGTTGTTGTTGTTGTTGTTGTTGTTGTTGTTGTTGTTGTTGTTGTTGTTGTTGTTGTTGTTGTTGTTGTTCACGCTCGAGTTCTCGACGTCGCGGACGAGGAGGTTCTGCGGTTTGATGTCCATGTGCTTGAGCGGGAACGAATGCAAGAAATCCAAGACTTTGGCTAGACAGGTGAAGAACTGGACGAGCGAGGCTCGTTCGACGGTGGGGTCCGGGAGGGACCGCGTGCGTTCCATGAATTGCTCCAGGTTCCATTCGGCGCAGGGGTACGTGAGGATGGCGAGGTCGTTGTTGCCCACAATGTAGGTGCCCACGAGCCGCACAATGTGCGAGTGCTGCACGCGGTAGAGGTGTTGGACTTCTCGCAGGGCCTCGGAGCGCTTCAGCCACGCGCCGCAGCGCATGGTTTTGCGCACCAGGCGCACGCGTCGGCAGCGGACGCTTTCGACGAGCGCGGTGCGGGTGCGGCCGAGGACTTTTTCGGGGGTTAGAGGGATTAGAGAGGTTTCCGAGGGCGAGTACTCGGCGTGCTGGCCTCGTCCTGACCAGTCGTTTTCGAGGTGCGGCTCCGGGACGAGACCGTATTCTTGGAGCATTTTGGCGTAGGAGCTTTGCACGATGGGATCGGCGTTGGGGGTTGACCACGTCATGACGGATATGAAGCTGTCTATGCTGAATCGTTGGCTGGATCTGGTGCTGCTCTGCCTGACTGTAAGCCGGGAATGGGCCGTGATGAATGATTGACGACTGGAATATCCCGATCGAGTACTTTGAGCTGCGCTGGAATATCTCGAAGCGTGTTTACCGAGCCGTGATATAAAATGCTGATATTCATCTTCGATATCGACCCCGTCGAAGGTCTTGATATCCACTGATGTGTGTCCAGTCGATACCGGGTACGAGTGTCGTCGCTTGTCTGTGTGCTCAACTGGCGGCGTCGAAAGGTCAACGATTTCGCTGTGAGCGTCTCCCATATACACGTGGTCTTTTTCGACTGGATCCCCGTAAAGAGTCTCTTGATCGGCGAAATCGATATTTCCTTGACCGTCTTCTTCGATAGGGAAGAGTTTGCTGCTGACAAAAGGAGATGACTCGTTCTGTTGACTGATGGTCTCGTGTGCCCGCGGTATCGGATCCATAGCTTCTGATTCCTTTGAATCACTTTCTGTAAGAGGCCGAGTGGTCGCCTGTGGTATCTGCGCAACAGCAATAGTGGGTTTTGCCCCAATATGCCCAAACCTCCGGCGTTGAGGAGCGGCGCGAGCAGCTTTAGGTTTCGTCACTGGCTCATCTTCAACGACAGTCGATGGACGAAGTTCTCCAAGATAGCTGTTCCTATGCGTTATCTTTTTCCTTCTCTCCGCGCCTGAGTGCGCAGAACTAGACGACCCAGACCCCACCAAATTAGCCAGACGTTTCCTAATGGCGGCGCTCGCGCTCGGAGTCCGCTTTAACGACGTTGCCTCTCGCGACGTTGCACGGCGCGGGGCCGTCGTGAATTCCCGCAGTATATCCCTATCCTCGAGTGATATCTGCACGTCTAAGAACCGAATGATGTCTAGCTCGGTCCCCGAAGCCGGGTTCTGAAAAAGAAGCGGTTCATGAAGTTGACCTTCGTTGAGCTGATTCGCGACTTCGGCCAGCAGGACGTGCATCTCGTGCTGGGGAACCTGCAAGAGGTATTTCCGTGTGAGCACCATGGATTCGATACGCTTGAGGAACACATCCAGACCGTACGCGTAGGGATCCATGCCGACGAGGCCGTTCGTGTGGAAAAGTGCCCACAGGACATCGTTCATGAGATACCCGAGTCGCACTTCCCCGATCCCCGCCAGATACTGGGAACGCGCGGGGTCGGAGGGGATTTGGAATGAGCCGGTCGGGGACGTTGCAAAGTGCTTGTTCAAGTAGATGATGAGGGCTAGTCTCAAGCTTTTGGCGAAAAGGGGTTGATGGACTCCGGTCCACTGAGGGTGGCAAGAAAGCGTGTACACATCGTACAGATCTTGTAAGTGACGAGAGTCCAAATCTTCCGGCTGCTGTTGCTGCTGCTGCTGCTGCTGCTGCTGCGCTTGGGTTTTTTGCTGAGCTAATGCGGGTTCGTGTCGACTGATCCGTTTGTAGTACGATACTGGGGGCCGCGCACTCGATCGCCGAGGAAGTTGATCTGTGATTATGGCCATACTGTAGTATGGAGAGTTATGGGGGAGGTTTTCGTAGTGATCAAACATTTGTCCCCCTCCTCTAGAGTGCGGATTTCCATGGTTTTGATGCAGTGAACGAGGAGGCCGCTGACGGGCGACCACCCACGACTAACCAAGCCAGACCGGTGAGGCTGTGGTGGCATTGTCAGCCAATTCACCAATCAAAAAACATGCTGTCCTTCGTATAGACGCAAGCTCAAGGCTGGGCCTGCAAAATATCCCCCTTTGCAGAGGTCAGTGTGGCTTAGTTACTGTACCTGGAGGGGGCCAAAACCCAGATGTCGTTAATCGATCAATGAGAGTAAGCACCAACGTTTCGCAAGATCTTGCCATACTGCGCGGCCTTGGTGATGAGATGCTGGTTGGGTTTCTTCCACAATCAAGCAAAGAGCGAATGTAGAAATGAAGGGCAATGGGCCAGGTGCAATTTCATATTTTTTTGAAAGGCAACGAAGAACCACTACATACATACTGTAGAAACTCGACCATAAGGGTTCCGCCGTCGCTTTTAACTAGTCTCTATATAGTATAGCCTATATTAGTCACCTGCCAAGCTATTAACGCCATCTCATACAAATAAGAAGGCAAAGGGGAAAAAAGTAATTATAGTACATAGTTAGTAAAATTCCAAATTTTACAAGATTAAAAATACTAAGAAATCTCTATATAAAAGAGTAGATTATAAAAAAAAAATCTTAAGAAGCTCGTGTAGCTCTAAAGGAATATGCCCTATTATAAATAAGAAGCTGCTTAAAGGGGCCCATGTAAGCCTACCTAGGTACATAAACAGCCTCCTAAGAACTTACACCAACATAAAAAACCCCCCCCTTAAAACACCAAGAACGAAAAACAGTATAGAATAAAAAAAAACTCACCATCCCCCCCTTTCTTCCAGAGGAAAAATAGGGAATATTGTTTCGTATTTCGTGTTCCTTTATTACAAACTTAAAATTTAATCTTTAAATCTTCGCCGACCTGACTGAACATCAGGGGGGAAGGGAACTTTAAAAAGTGTAGAAGTGTGTAAAGTCTAAGCTCTCATGCTCTTCCACGGGGGAGATGAGACGAGACACCCCCCTCTCTCGGGAGGGGGGTGGGGAGGAAGGGAGGGAGAGGAAACAGGGTATTAGAATTATCTCAAAGAGGGAGAGAGAGGGAAACAAAACAACGAGGAAAGATGAGATGAAAAAAAAAGAGAGAAACCCCGGCCCAATGCTATCTTTCATCGCATATAATAAAAAAAAAGAACACCGTTTAAAAAAAGCAAAAAAAGGAATAAGACTCGTATTCATTCATAGACGACGACCACGTACACGCACACGCATAGTTTCTAACACACCCACATGCACATGTTACCTCTGCTGCTTGGCCTTCATGGCAAGATGTGAGTACACCCACGCGCCGCCCAGCGCCGAGACGACGCCCAACCACTCCTTCCCAGACAGCACCTTCTGCTCGCTGTACCAGCCAATCGACAAGATCAATATCGTCTTGATGTGGCTGACGATGTTGAAGGTGAGCGCCGAGGTGCGGCCGATGATGAGGAATTGCGACAGGTTGACCATGGACGCCATGACGCCTGATCCGAGAACAGCCCAGAGATTCTTGTTGGGGATGGCGGCGAAGTTGGGGATTGTGTCGATGAAGGGGACGAAGGGGATGAGCATGAGGACCGCGATGGGGGCTTGGTTAAGAAGCAGCTGCGGGCCTGAGACGGCGAAGTCTTCGATCTTCTTGCCGATCCAGATCTGGTAGAGGGCGGTGGAGCAGAAGGCGAGGACTGCGATGATGACGCCGAAGAGGCGGGTCTTGTCTTCTCCTTCTACATTCTTGACCATGGTTAATGATACGCCTGCGCATGTCGTCAGGATGGCCGCGAGCATCCACCGCGTTACCGTCTTGCGGAAGAGTACGAAGTTGATGAGGACTACAGTTGGGGTTGTCATGACTTTGGCTAACTGGTAGAAGCTGATGTCGTTGTACGTCAAGCTGAGATTGCCGAGGATCACATAGCCAGCGAAGAAGGCGCATACGGGGACCATGTCCCAGGGGTTCAGGCGGACGGGTTTAAATAAGCGGAAGGGGGACCGCGATGCGACGAAGAGTACGACAGCAGTCGTTATGAAATGCCACATGACGACCATGATCTGGCATGATGCGAGTTGCTCATCGCTCAGGACACTGCGCCATTGTCAGCCATTCCGCCCTCTCATTCTGTCCGCGCAAGGGCGGGGAATTCCATACCGTTTTGTGAAGAAGATGAGGCCCAGCGTGGAAAAGGTGTTGAGCGCGACACACAGGGAGGTGATGAGCTTTTCTTTGAGGGTTATGGGCGCGGGCTCCTCGGCCGGAGTCTCGTACTTGGGTAGTTCATCGAGTTCGGTGGATTCGCGCGGGCCGTCAATGTTGTCGACGAGGCCGTCGGTGGAAGGACGCTTCTCTGCTGCAGTTCACAATCAGGTTAGTGGAGCTATAAAGGGAACCCGAGGTAGAATCACGTACCCATGGGAATGGAGCGAGAGCGAGAGGTCGGTCAGCCAGCGTCGGACGAAGACGGTTGACTAGCGGGCGAGCGGACGGCGGCTGGGAGGAGAGCGAAGAGATAGGCTACGCGACCATGCTAAATAACCAAGAATGACAGAGGGAAAATGGAAAAGGGCTAAGTGAAGGAGGACAGTGTCACAGTGAGGGAGAGTGACGGGCGTGACGGGAGTGTGAAGGAGGGAGATAATACGTGATGTGATTGATAGAGAGAGTGCCCGTCAAGAAAGAGGTGGGAAAAGAAAGGGTGGCGCTGGGGTCGAAGGCCGGCGCTGATTGGCAGCCGACAATACTTTGCATTGCTCTTGCTTTCCGACTAGCCGACCACGACCATACCCATACCCATACCCATACCCATACCCATACCCATACCTTCGCGCTATCCTACAAGGTAGGTATCCCACCCGCTGTCTCTCCTGTCAATGCGTGCAAATGATCAGACTGATACACCAAAGACCTGTCAAAGACAGCCTGTTTCACCCACCAAAACAGCCTAGTTGGCGACCAAATCGCAAGGCTGAGCGAGTATTACCCGAAGGAAGGAGTTGCCCGCCCGACCATATTACATGTGTCGGGTGCTTACTGTACGCCGTGTTGGCCTATTTTGTACCTAGGTACCGTACCCTAAAGCTAAGCACTGCACCAGAATGTCATCAGTTTCACGTCGTAGGCTGGTTTCGTCCATGGCCCGCCTACTTACAAAGTCCACCGACGGGAAAAAAGGGACGCCTGACATTTTCGGGACTTTCTACATTTTCCCCTTTTATACCTTTTTTGTATGTACACAAGGCGGCCCTTTGCTGACGCGTGACATCCCAATACTTTGAATAATTAAGTAACATTATGTGTCCAACAAGCCATACACACACGTAACTATAACTATACTGGTAGTAACTAGATGCGAGATTAACCACTACGAAAACAACCTTTTTACAATTTCTCAACAGAACCATAAAAAACATCGCATTTGCTCTCTCTCCCTCTCTCAACGGTTTCAGCGCCACCTTTTAAATCATCAAAAAACAACAGTCTTATTATGATGTACCTTCCTCCCCCCCACCCTAATGACATACCTACAAAATGTTATGACTACATACACAGCCAGCCTGCACGGCTAAGCCACCTCTCACTTCAATCTAACCGCGCCGCCGCACCGCATGCAACAAAGACATTAAAAAAAAGGGGAGGGTTCGGGCATTCACAATTTTTTTTTATTTTATTTTATTTTTTCCGATTCGGAGATTCAACTCGCTGCTAATGAAGAAAAGACATCTAATCTAGATCGACGCTAAGCATCTTTGTTAATCAATTCGGATTTATTATCATTTGAAAGCAGCCCTACATACATATCTGTAGGTAAATGTAGGTATGTACATAAAAAACCCTAAATAACAATAAGTCCTCGGGAATTCCGAAAAAAAATATTTTTTTTGAAACGAAAGGAAAATAATCCAAAATATTAACGTAGGTACCTATCTACATAGACATGTACTATTTAAATCTTCAAAAGTTCACTCACATAGGTCCGCATCCATACATCCATCTTTACGCAAGGATTTATGAAAAGCCAGCTATGTGAAAAAGCAAACGTCTTTGGTCCGAATGAACGAAATATCGCCCCAGCCCAGTTCCGAACCTGAGTTGAAAAAAATGTTGGAATAGCTATACGACAACGGAGCCACCAAAAGTACCTAGACATTTGATGCTCCCATCAAGCCTCTCCAGCATTCTAACACCCTACCCCCACCCGGAGCTCACCATGCTCGTCGCGTGCGCGCTGCAAACCTGGACGCTCTTTTCCGCGACCTCGCAGTTTGTATGTATGTGAGTGGTGTTGCGCGGGGGCAAAAATGGCTCAAAGGGGGAAGGAAGAAGACAGGAAGTTGAAGATACACATCTAATTGAGCTCTTCTAGCCATTCTATCTGTCTCTTTCTCACAAAAACACATGCATTCAAACAGCAACGCCCATCTCCCCAGCCGCCAGCGCGCTCATAAACTCCGAGATATCCTCGCCGCGCTCCCCCAGCACCCACTCGAGCGTCTGTCCCCATGTTTCGCCATTATTCTCGAACCAGTCCCCAAGCCCGCGCACATAGCCCTCTACCATGCCCTTGAGCGGTGCGTTTTCTTTGAGCCACATGATTTGCTCTGGGTCCAGTTTCAGCATGTCCTCGACTACATAGTAATGCGGAATATCGTCGCCCCAGCCTTCTGCGCCGACCTCGTGGTTAGGATGAAGACTGTACTTTGAGGCGGCGTGACGCGTGTTGTACGTCTGAGTGCTGTGGAAGTGGGACGACAGCGTGCTGGCATTGGTGTGGTAGTGGGCGGTGAATGGGTTGTATGCTGGTGGGGACTGGCAGGGGGGTGGGTAGTTGAGGTGGATGTTGAATAAGAGTGAGTGTTCGTTGTCTGGGTAGCGTTTTTTGAATTTGCGGGCGATGGTCCCGTTGGACGGACAGACGTTGCTGTGGACTACTTCGCGGAGCACGTTGTGGACGTCGGCCATTTCGGCGAGCTCCTCTGAGCTCCAGTTATGCAGCAGACCAGCACGCTTTTGGACGACGAGCTTCGATGCACGGAACTCGCGCGGATGGTCTCGATTGTGGAAAGCTCGCGAATAGAGCCATAACCGGTACACGGCCCGTCGCAGACGGTACTGCTCCTCGCTCGTGATGAGCCGTCTGTGCTCGTAATTGTATTTCCACTTCTTGAATGGGTAAATGTCGCACCACTTCTCGGCAGTACGTCCGGCGCGTACAATCTGCTTGAGAAGAGCCATGGAGAAGGGAACATGACGGATGATGTGTGCGGGCTGACTGGCGTTATGTGTCAGGAGTTGAGTAACGTCTTGGAGCGGCCCAAATTGGGTTTCGGCAGCGGTTTCGAGAATATTGAGTTTTTGAGATGAAGAGAAGATATGGCGGAAACGGCGGCACGTAGATGAAAGGGCGAGAACATCAGTGACCGAAGTACAGGAGAGATAGATGTGAGCGATCAGCTCGGTTGCAAGATCTTCGAACAGCATGTTGACAGTCGAGCAATATAAACTTGGGAATTCAATAGGAAACAAACGTCCTTCTCCTCTTCTACACTCCTTTTTGATGACTTCGGGCTGGTTCTGTCTTTCAAATTGGGATGAGATGAGAACGAGGCGACGAGAAGCCAAAGAGTCTTTTTGACCTATTTGTTATTGCTTCGTCGCCGTATGGGAAGGAAGGGTTCAGATAATACGGACCCCTCCGTTGGGGCTATAGAAAAGAGCAAAGTCATTTTGGTTTATGGTGCTGGGGCAAATCGCCAGTCCAAAGGGACTGGATACACAGTTCGATGTCATGGCTGAGATGAGTGGAAAGGAGTCATGAAGCACTGGGGTCAGATTTATGGGGGTACTTAGCGACACGCCAAGTCTCGCACGTGCCTGGAGTCTGGGTAGTTCCCCCGCTCCGAACCTCCCCTCATCCTCATCCACCTTTTGGTCGTGCATGCATGATCACAGCATCATTTTTATCGTAGTTGGTTAGGCATTGCTGGAACAATGCCAAATCTGGCCTCTTCTTCGAATACACCTCCAATTTTCCTTCAGCTCCCGGTCGAGCTTCGGCTCCGCATCTACAGTCATGTCCTGCCGTACGCTTCCACAATCGACCTCAACCTTACACGCGGGGACGGCGAGCCCGAGCGCAGCGAATACAATTTAACCTTCGTTCGTGAAACGATAGAACAAGGAGTGTGGAAGATGCAAAAGACACACCCGCGGGCCAGTGTGGGAAACGACATTGTGTGGAGACGAGGATGCACTGCCGTACTAGCTACCTGCCATCAAGTCCACGACGAATGTGTCAATATGATCTATGGAGACAATACTTTTGTGATTGATGTTACATTCGACGCCATCAAGTTTCGCCAGCGTTGGCGCACAACGAATAACCTGACTCCCTCGCGCTCCTATGCCTTCCTAGATCATTTCTCGCAGCGCAATCTCCTTCACATCAAGAACTATGTTGTAAACGTGGAGCACGTGGATGACTACACCGGCATGATCAAATACAACTGTGGCGGACGCGGGCTGACCGCCGGAATTCGCAGCAAGGTACAAGAGCTGGTGGATCTGCTGAGCGCTGTTCCCTATCTACACCGCTTACATATACATCTGATTGATGGAGCCATCAGTCGGATAAAGTTTCCAAGCGGGCGAGTCCATCGTGTCCAGGATGAGCAGAACTATGTAAACTCGCAGGTCGTTTTAGATCCTTGCAGAAGGCTATATGGAGTGAGAAAAGCGACAGTGACGGGCGTGAGCCAGGCGTACGCGGAAAATCTGGAAAAAAGCATAACGGATTCTAGAGGGATTGACGGATATTACGGTGGCCTCGTTGGAAAGAGTTCTCGATAGATCAATGGAGTAGTACAATGGGTTTGTATAAATCCTGGAGAATGCGCCAAAACACCGCCAAATGCAGCCGAGAAAGTACATATTGCCCTCAAACGCCTTTTTTGATTGGTATAAAGCGCGAATGCCTAAGCAAACAGTACCGAATCGCTCAGAGGATCCTTTTCCTTCTTTCGACCACCGTGAGTGGTCAGGCCTAGCTCGCCACGCTTGATCTTGTTCTCGGTCATTGCCTCTGTACGCCTGTTGTATTTTCCAGCCTTGGCTCTCCTCAGGTCCGATCTGATCTGGTTCGGCGATACGAACTCCTTGTTCTCGTAGATGATGGGCCCGCCAAAACTCGACTCTTGGATGACGATGGGGGTGAGAACGAAGCGAGGCCCTATTTCCACAAGGCTGACATCGTATTCCGGCTTTCCTCCCTTTTTCTTCGGTGCCGGGTCAACATCCATCTCCTCACCATCTGCAGCAGGCTTCTTCTTTCCAACTTCCGATTCGTTGATCTGGTAGACACGAGTCCATATTTTGCCATCTGCGATGGTGAATGCCATGACATGATCGACAAACGGCTTTACTTTGCGTGATGTCTTGGGTACTCCGAAGATGTGAGTTAGTAGCTCTTTGATGACACGGAGATGTGCTTCTTTCTCGAACGCGGCGTCGAAGGAAAGAATGGGGCGCGATCCCTTCAAGCAGTTCCCGATGAAGTTGAGCTCTTCCATAGTGTGTACTGCATATTGCTTGTCAGAGCAAGAAGCCAAAGAGCCACAAACAGGAACTCACAGTTTTGGAGGTGCATCTTGACAGTGGGACCATTGGGGGCTTTGCTCATCCATGCGTATAGATCCTTTCCTTTCCTAGCCTCAAAGAAAAGCACATTGTTGCAGTTGTAGAGCTCGGCCAGCTCGTTCAATTGGTAGAGTTTGGTCTTGGTATCAAGTTTTGCTTCTTTTCTGCTGTGCGGCCTAGGATTGCGGTCAATACGATGTGGTAGAAGGGAAAGGGCTCGAGGAACTTTACATCATGGAATACAGATCCTGCAAGAGATGTCTGTGCCTCATTGTCACACCGCGCGAGCTCTGTTCGTGGTAAGTATTTCTTCGCATGAAATTCCGAAGGAGAGGAATGCGGGGGCGCACCAGAATGAGCACGCGCTGCTTGTTCTTGCGCTCTGCGCGCTCCTTGTCATCGTGACCATTTGTGGCCGAGAGCGACTTGTATACGGAAGCCATGTGGTCGGTGTATTGTGGGAGGTTGGATGGTGAAGGCTCTGGTTTGGGTCTACACAGCACAGAAAAAGTTGTTCGAGAACACGGGCCAAAAAGCCATTCAAAATTTAGCGGGCCGCGTGCGCACGGGCCATGTGAAGTGGCAGGGGTTGCTTGTCGCTTCCTTCTTGGGGTTCCGTCACCGTTCGCGCCTTCCCATCCATGGGCCAATCAGTCGGGAATTTCTGCATCGCCCTGTGAATGCATTTCTAGCCCGGCCGACGTGCAAGACTGCTGAGCAATGTAACGTGTGGATGGCCACGACGGTGTCATTGTTGCTGTCAAGATTCCGATGCAAAGTGCAAGTGCATCCGACGAGATGCTGATGCTGGGCAGCTGGGGGCGATGCCGGGGAGGCTCTCGCTAGGGATTGTTGCTAGCCGAGTCTTGAGCCCTCGCCCTCGCAAACTTGGGGAAAGACCAGACGGCATGCATGACATTACATTAACCAACAGTGCGAAGTAATGCTGGTGAGCACTGAGCAGCAAACCCGACAGCAGCCACGGGCCAAAGCGGGTAATGGGGTGAAACGCAAATCAAGGCGGTCCAGCCATTACCTCCGCAAAGGAAATACGATGCCTACCGTGTAGGACAGGGCAGGGTGCGGTGCTATTGGCGCGTTGATGCGCGTGTGGACAGGGTTGCGTAGCTAAGTAGTGTAGAGGGTAGGTAGAGGTAGTTGGGTAGGTAGGTAGTCAAAGTAGGTAGCATACAAGACCAGATCGGGGTCATGCTTTGTTGAAGGCGAACCCACCAAATCGCCCGCCCACGGCATGGCCTGACCTGACGATGCCCGTACATTGTTTCTCGTCTTCTGCCCTCGTCCCCACCATCTTCCCTTCTCCATCATCCCGCGGCCCTCCCATCCTCGCTCAACCCGCCAACCTTCACATTAGTGCGCGTCTCGTGCTGCACCACACATCCAGCGGCGACCAACACCCGCGCACACTTAGATCGCTTTGCCCGCTGTCGCCGTTGTCGCCGCCGCTGCTGCTGCTGCTGCGCGCACACGTACAAGAGCCCGCCCACGGCCAGATTTCCTAATAATCTGCCTGTCCATGGACATCCCGTAGTTGCATCCTGCTGCCGTCACCTCCAAGCCCCCCCGTCCGTCTCGTCTGCTATTCTCCATAGATGTTCCGCGACCAGGAACGCTCGCGAGACAGAATGACCAAGCCAGGGGAATCTTACCACCAACCATCGCCGCAAACACCCTTTAGCAGCGCTCGACCGCAAAACCCCAACGCACCCTCCCCTCTGTCCCTCCATCATTCCAACTACTCTCCACATCAACACCATCGCTCCCCATCATCACCACCATCAACCACGGAGCTTCCTCCGATCGGCTCTGTCTACACCCGCGACACCACAGCTAACAAATACTACGATCCCACCCAAGAGCATGGCAATCACCGCCTAGCCACTGCGCGCCCCGACGCCCGCTACTCATCATCATCACAGGTTTGTCCCGACCCTTCCCATTGCCTCCACTCCATCACCAACGCGACGAGACAAACACGCGAGACAAAAAAAATATAACAGCCCCATCTCGTATGCTGGCCCATTCACCGGCAATGAAGCTAACACATGTGGCCTTGATCAGACGCGCGACACCCACGCATACCCAGACCCTACTCGCCCGCCGCTGAGCCCGTACAACAACCAGTACCGCTCGCCCATTGCCGCTGCCTTTCCTCATCACCAATCCCCCCTTCAACGTCCGCCATCACACGGCCACACCACCGCCGCCATGGAGCCAATGTCTCACTCGCCCGTTTCGCCAACTGTCTATCAGTCATTGAACCGTGGTGCCGTGCAGCCTCCGCCGCCCCACTATGATCGGAGGCCCTCGATGAAGGAAGAGGTTGGTCAAATCCTATTCACATCTACAAATCCTTTCCAGAGGCTAACAATACATAGGCGCGCCCCCCACCGCCAGCAAAACGTGATCCCATGTCTCTATCTAGCATCATGTCGAGCGGTACAGATGCCGACCCTCCTGCCCGCATTCAACCATCCGCTTCTCTGAACGCTGAATCACACAAGCCATCGAAGCCGGTGAACAACCCCTTGCTCGTCAAGCAGGAGGTCGTTCCACCTTCACCCACTCCGGTTGAGCCTCTCCCTTCGGACATTTCTACACTTAGCCGTGGCGCATATGAGACCATGCCTGCCGTGGGAACTGCACCGTTGCTGCGAACGGCCTCACGCGAGTTGCCCGTGCCCGATGAAGCTGAGGTAGAAGCGGAACTGGCCCGCATTGAGACGGGCGAAATGAACGACATTGGAGAATCCGGCTATGAGCGTGAAAGGGAAGCATACCTTGAACAGGGCCGCAAACGTGCCCGTGATGTAGAGACTACTGAGGCCTCGAAACGAAAGGTAAGTAACCAGATCCTGTCAACATGCAATAGATAGTAGTGCTAACGTATTCCAGCGACGCCGACTTGCTGTGCTGACACGACATGCCAACATTCTTGCCGCCCACACTCAGTCGGCCAAACATGCTTTTGGCATCGAAAATGAGTCGGCGGCCTGGCAACAAGTGCAGGATCAGGAAATTGCAGAGGAGAAGGAGCGCAAGAAGGATATGCAGCGCAAGCGGCGGCGAGAGAAGACTATACAGAACGAGGAAGCCAAGCGTGCTGAAGCGCTCGCGAAAGCCGGTCAGGCCGAAAACGAAGAGGAGAAGGAGAAGCATCTCCGCGAAGCTCAGAAGGCCGAACGCAAGGCGAAGACCACCAGTCAACTGCTGCAAGGAAATGCACCTAGCAAAGACATTCGAGAAGTCACCCCGCATGCACCCAACCTCGAGGGCGGCACCATGAGTTCCTTCCAAGCCTCTGATGACGTGTTGAGTGGGAAGAAGAAAGGCGGTCGTGCAGGTGGCAGACTCAAAAAGAGCAAGGAACAGAAACAGGCAGAGAAAGATGCCGCCGCTGCAGGGCAGGCTGCACTGGACCGGGGCGACGAATTACCTCCGATTGCTCCTCGGGAAGAAGCCCGCCTTGGTGCGTTGGGAGACAGGAGTCAGACTGAAGATGCCGCCCCCATCGTCTTGACTGCCTATAATTCGCAGGCTTATCAGAATCTCTACAACCAGATATGGAAGGACCTCGCTAAGAAAGATATCCCCAAGGTTGTCCGCCTAAAGGAGAACTCGTACTCCACAAAACAATCCAACCTGCGTAAAACCGCTCAATTGGCATCCAAAGAGGCACGCCGATGGCAGATGCGAACGAATAAGAGCATGAAGGATGTCCAGGCCCGAGCCAAGAGGAGCATGCGGGAAATGCTCAGTTTTTGGAAAAGGAATGAAAGGGATGAACGTGACCAACGGAAAATGGCAGAGCGTCAAGAGCTCGAGAACGCCAAAAAGGCTGAAGCCGACCGGGAAGCCAATCGACAGAAGCGCAAACTCAACTTTCTCATCTCTCAAACAGAACTGTACTCTCACTTTATTGGCAAGAAGGCCAGGACGGACGAGATCGAAAGGTCGACGGATGATGCCGATGCGGCAGCTGCAGACGCTCCGGCACCAGGAGGACCGGACATCGATGTGCCGGATGCGCCAGGCAAAGTGGGTGCCAAAGTCACCAACTTTGAGGACCTTGATTTCGATGACGATGATGAGAGCGCTCTCAAAGCCGCAGCGATGGCCAACGCCCAGCATGCAGTTCAAGAAGCACAGGATCGAGCTCGGGCTTTCAACAATGCTGGAGACAACATGGATGAGGGCGAGCTTAACTTCCAAAACCCGTCTGGTCTTCAGGATGCAAAGGATTTCATTCCTCAGCCCAAGCTGCTTAGCTGCACTCTCAAGGAATATCAATTGAAGGGTCTCAACTGGCTGGTCAACCTTTACGAGCAAGGTATCAACGGTATCTTGGCCGATGAAATGGGTCTCGGAAAGACGGTGCAGTCCATCTCTGTCATGGCCTATCTCGTTGAGAAATACGACATCTGGGGTCCCTTCCTAGTGATTGCTCCCGCATCTACACTGCACAATTGGCAGCAAGAAATCACCAAATTCGTTCCAGATCTGAAGGTGCTACCATATTGGGGTAATGCGAAGGACCGGAAGATTCTTCGAAAATTCTGGGATCGGAAACACGTCACATATACCAAGGACTCGCCTTTCCACGTTCTCGTCACATCCTATCAGCTAGTCGTGCAGGACGCTCAATACTTCCAGAAGATCCGCTGGCAATATATGATCCTTGATGAAGCCCAAGCCATCAAGTCTTCTCAGAGTTCCAGATGGAAGAGTTTGCTGGGATTCCACTCACGCAACCGATTGTTGCTAACAGGAACGCCTATCCAAAACAACATGCAGGAATTGTGGGCGTTGCTGCATTTCATCATGCCTAGTCTGTTCGACTCACACGACGAATTCAGTGATTGGTTCTCCAAGGACATCGAAAGCCACGCCCAGAGTAACACGAAACTTAATGAGGATCAGCTGAAGCGTTTGCACATGATTCTCAAGCCTTTCATGTTGCGACGTGTGAAGAAGCATGTGCAGAAGGAGCTTGGTGACAAGATAGAGATAGATGAGTTCTGTGACCTGACTTACCGACAACGGGCGCTATACACCAGCCTTCGTAACAAGATCAGCTTCATGGAACTCATTGAAAAGGCTGTTGGTGATGAGCAAGACAGTGCCACTCTGATGAATCTCGTCATGCAGTTCCGAAAGGTGTGCAACCACCCTGATCTTTTTGAGCGAGCCGAAACGCACTCTCCGTTCTCTTTTGCATCCTTTGCCGAAACTGCATCTTTCATGCGCGAGGGCCGCGATGTAAATGTGAGCTACTCCACTCGCAACATGATCGAATACCGCCTCCCACGACTCGTTTACCGCAACGGCGGGCGCCTCGATGTGCCCGGGGCGAAGAATCCGAGGGCTGGCTTCGAAGGGCATTATCTTTATCATCTCATGAACATCTGGAGCCCGGATCACGTACATCAGTCATCTAAGCAACAAGGCGCCTTCTCTTGGCTCCGAATTGCCAATGTCTCCGCCGGTGAAGCCTCCAAGATTGCTAGAAGCGACGTTTTCCAGCGCGCTGTTGATCTAAGCGACAAGCCCGACCGTTTGGCACGCTTCAACACCATATACGACGGTGAAGCCGGGACATATGTGCCGAAGCGTTCGATGCTCAATATACTTGAACGTCAAAAGCGAGCCCCACTAGCTGAAGTCACAACAGAGGGTTATATGCAAAATCTCCTCAATGTGTCACAGGCATCTTTCGAAGCGACTGGGCTCAACACCATTGAGCGATGCGCAAAACCAGCTGCGTCTGCTCCTCCTATTGAGCTGTACTGCTCCAATCAAAGTGTCATTCTCGAAAACCAGCGGACATTCTTCAATGTGCCCATGCGCGTCGCGCTGTACGGCATTTCCGAGAGGGACGAGCAAACAGTGCTGGAAACCAAGACCAACCTTGGTGCTCTTGGTATACGCAACAGACTTCCTCCGCCAACAAATGTAAAAGAACGTTACACTCATGTCACAGCACCCTCGATGCAACGCTTTGTCACAGATTCTGGCAAATTGGCACGATTGGACGCGCTTCTAAAGGAGCTCAAACAGGGCGGCCACCGCGTCTTGCTCTACTTCCAAATGACCAGGATGATCGACTTGATGGAGGAATACCTGACCCATCGAAACTACAAATACTGCCGTTTGGATGGTTCCACCAAACTCGAGGATCGCCGCGACACTGTCACGGATTTCCAGAACGATCCTTCCATTTTCGTGTTCTTACTCTCTACACGTGCCGGTGGTCTCGGTATTAACCTGACGTCTGCAGATACAGTCATCTTCTACGACTCCGACTGGAATCCCACCATTGATTCCCAGGCCATGGACCGTGCCCATCGTCTTGGACAGACCAGGCAGGTCACTGTATATCGTCTCATCACCCGTGGTACCATTGAAGAGCGCATCCGCAAGCGAGCTCTGCAAAAGGAAGAAGTGCAGCGTGTCGTCATTTCCGGTGGCGCTGGCGCTGGTGTCGATTTCAACACTCGGTCTCGCGAGAACCGCACCAAGGATATCGCCATGTGGCTCGCCGACGATGAGCAGGCGGCCGAGATTGAAAAGAAGGAAGCCGAGCTGGCCGAGGCAGAGAGGAATGCGCCGGCCAGTAAGAAGCGCGGCAAGAAGAGGAAGGTAGAGGCCAGTTTGGACGACATGTACCACGAAGGTAAGTGACCTAACGATGCATCAACCAGACGCACTCGCGAGACTAACAGCACGATCTTTAGGCGAAGGACACTTTGACGAAAGCGCAAAACCGAGTGGCACGGCAACGCCCGTACCCGAAGCTCCTCCGGGCAAACGAAAGAAGGGCATGAGCAAGAAGGCAAAGACGGCTAAGCAGCGCCTTGCCGTCGCTGATGGCGAAGTGTAGAAGTTGTTGCACATGATCGCCCCCCCAAGAACCTGTTGTTCCCGATCCAACCCCAAAACCCGACGGGCCGTTGTTCAATCATGTGGACCTGTTGATCCCCCACAATCATGTACTACCAACTTTTCTTTTTCCTTATTTCTTTTTCCCCTTTATATTGTTTTCTGGGGGATGGGGGAGGCTTCCATGTTTACATTTTCCCCCATTCACGGTCTCCGTACGTAACCTCTGTACTCTGTACGCGTGCATGTATGTGTGTGTGTGTCACACGTATGTCTGTTAACCAGCAAAAAAAATCAAAAGATGTTTTTTTATTTCCTCACGGGGTCCCTTCACAACTTTCTCTCTCTCTCTCTCTCTATCTTCCTTGTTCAAAAACTCCCCCGGCAATTTCGTCGGGGCAAGTTTATTTTACTGCTGCATTATTTTTTTTCCCTTTGTTCGAGGAATGCTTTTTTTTTTTTTTTTTTAGATGGGTGGGTGTCTTTTTTATAGGGGGGGAAAGGGGGCGGGGGGGTTCTCCTTAAACTGTTTCTTTCTACTCCGTCCGTCCCACTGGGTGTTTTGGACTTTTTTTTTTTTTGTCTTCTCTCTCATTCAAAAGACAAGCAAAGCAAAGAAGGGGGTTAAAGAAATGAGGGTCCTCAATTTCATTTCATGCGGGGTGGTGGTGGGTATTGTCTTTGTGCGTTGCGTGTGTCTATGTAACGGGGGATAGGGTTTCTTCTTTTTTTTTTTTCTCTTGTCGTTTTTTGGCTTTTGGGTTTCTTGTTTTACTTGCTACGTTAAGTATATATATAAGTAAGTAAATAAATAAATAATAGTTTTATAGTGAATTAAATTATTTTTTGTGGTTGTGGTTTTTTTTTTGTTGGTATGTGTTTTTGGTTTTTAAAGAAATCACCTTCTTTCTTGTCTATATAGATAGAGGGTGTGTTTATAGAGAGAGAGAGAGAGAGGGAGAGAGATAGAGGGAGAGGGAGAAAAAGAAAGAAGATGGTGTTAAAGTAGTTTTAAAAAAGGTTTAAGAAAATGTATGTATGTAGGTATGTATGTAGGGCAGGAATTTTCCTAGTAATTTATATATGTACATACCAGACCCCTTGTTTAGAGTTTTAGCGGGGATGTATGTAGAGGTATGTTAAGGGGGTTGGGTTGTTGATTGCTTTTTGATTTTTGATTTTTTGGTGAAGGTCTGATGAGGGAGGGGGTTTTGGTGGGAGATGTGTTTGGAAGAAGGGGGGGTGGATTGGACGCTGGGGAAGTGTGAAGGATGTTTTTTTTGTTTGGGACATTTTGAGAAGGAAGGGAGGGGGCTTGGAGGGTGGTGCGTATGATGTTGGGAATGAGTTGGAGAGGGGATGGTAGTATTTTTAATAATTAAGATTTTTAGAAGAGGTGCTGGGCATCGAACAAAAGAATTGAAACAAGGGGGTATGTGACCAAAAAAAGGCGGGTGAAAGTGGTAGTACATATGTGAAGAGAGGTCAACTAGTTTGCACTGTGATTATCAGCTGCGGCGTAGTACGATACTGTCAGCTGCCAAATCCGAGCCACAGTATGACAACCCGACGCAATATTTGAACACTATGTCTCAAATCTTAGCAAACGAGAAATGTATTTCTTCCCTACAGGATAATGATAATGAGAAGTAAGGCGATCCAGAAGAACAAGACAGTGACGTCAGTCGTAAGTACCCGTGCGAGAGAGAGAAGGGAGAGACAAGGCTTAGACGGTTTAAGGCAACCTTGACTTCCGTAGCTAGTAGTTATAGTTTATCGAGAGTACATAAATAGTAAGCAATCGCCGCCTAATAAACTTGATGCCCACGCCACACACACACGCACACAGTCCGAAGTAGGCTGTATAGATGATGCCTACGGGCCCAATACAAGTACGCCTTGTGCATGGTGTGGGTTTGGATCAAAGCCAGAAAGGGGATCTTACCTTAGATTTAAATCTAAATAAAAAAAAATACTTACGCCGTGTGTGCATATGTCATTTGGTTTTTTTCCTGGTAAGATTTTGAATGTCGATTGAGTTATATAAATATATATATATATACCTGCATACCCTCTCTCCCTTCCATCACTCAAAAAAACAACAGCACCATCCATCCCCTATCAAAATAACTTATCTCGATCCATCCATCTATAATATTCCCTACCTGTTACTAAAAACTCAAAAAACCTCGTTAACACCCAACCAACCCAAATATCAATATCATTAAAGAAAAAATGGGAAACAAGCCTTCATCCCTCCCCGCCTCCTCTTCTTCAACTACTACTGAACGCAAACCCACGCGCCGGGAAAAGCGCCAAGAAAGGCGATACGAACGAACGAAGCGCCAGCGCGAGCTAAGTGGTGGTGGGCCGATTGGGAACGGGTATGAAGGAGCCGGTGGAGGGTTGGTTTATGGAGGAGGGGGTGATTTTGGGGGAGGAGGTGGGGATTGTAAGTTTTTGATTCCCTTTCTTTTCTTGCTTTTTTTCTTTTGGTTTTGTGGAGGGGGGAAGGGGCGGGATGGAGAAGAGATTGTGGGCTAACGTGAGATGATATAGGTGGTGGTGGCGGAGGTGGTGGAGGGTTTTGAGGGGTGAAGAGGTTTTTGGGAGGAGTTGGGTGGTTCGTTTTTTTTTTCCTTGTCTACTTTTGCGGGGTTTTTTTTCTTTGGGATGGTTTGGTGTGTGGTGGTGGGTAATTGTTATGTGTATGAGTTATGTATCAACAACGAACGGTATTTTATGAGTTCCCAGTCGTTGAATGTGCACACGCAGCTCTTATGATTCAATGAATAACACGAGAGCTGGATAAAGCTAGGGGTTGTAGACTTTTAGGATTTTTGAAAATGAATTTCTACCTCATATATTGTTAACGCATAACAGCAAATAGAGTGTCTTAAAGAGAAAGGGAAAGGGAACCGGTTGCTATTCATTACATGAACATCGCACACTACCTCCCTACGAAGATTCTCGCCATACATTCCAAACACAATCACCAAACCCCAAACACACACCGGCGCTCTGCCTCGGCATCCAGAGCAGCTGGGCCGTATAGAGAACTATGTATTGCACCGCCCCCCTCCCTAACCATCAAATCAACCAAAAACCAACCCAACACGTAATCTCACCAAACATTCCACCACACCCACCATCCATTTATCCTGCACCTCCCTCTCCCATCACCCCATCCAATCCCAATACCCTAACACCAAAAAAATCCCCACCACCAAACAAATCAAGCATTTACCTCGCTAGCGTGTCCAAGAGCTTCGCTCTATCCTACCCCGATTAGGAAATAACGACGCATTTTTTTAAAATAACGTACAGGGTAGGGACGCACGCGCGCGCGCGTCGGGTTATACGCAATTAGGATGTATCAAATTACAGTTAGCTTATAATACGCTCTATCTCCGTCTCTTCTAATTGTATTATTCGTTGCGCAGAAAAATGAAACTAGGTACTACAGGGGTACGCCCCGATGTCTCTCTACACTGTACTTCACGTGCGGGTGTGTGTGTACAGCGCCACGGCCCACTGGATACGAGGCGAACCGTTGTGGGGGAGGGGGGTTGCATGACGAAGGAGGCTGTGTACATGATACGCGTAGGGTACAACGAAGAAGAAAAAGGTGAAGCGCAGAACTGCACGCACGTGCGGCTGAGTGCTGGGGATATGTGGAAAGCAGGAAAGGAAAGGTGAGGTTAGGTAAGGTAGGTGAGGTTATACTGTATAAGGACATGTTAGTGCGAAGGCTTGTAGATGATACGGGGAAGGCTTGGTTTTTTTTTGGGTCTAGGATGCAGGCGTGCAGTGCTAATGTATGTAGAGTCCGTATATGGTGGTTGTCTCTTATGTATATAACGCCTTCTATCCTCACTACTGATCCATACATATATACATCATCGTATCCTTTTACTTTTTTTTGTTCGTGAAAAGTGTTCGTACACCAAACTACGTAACGCTAAAACAAACATACCTATACACGTAGTGCTACCCCGTTCGATTTTCCGCTACTGCATCCACCTACACCTACACCTATCTTCCTGCACGTTTCAAACGACACCACATCCACCTCTCCTCCCAAAGTCACCATAGAAAAACACACACTCCTTCAAAAAGAAAAAAAAACATGGGTTGCCGCCCCTCAAAACCCAACCCCTACTACTCCAACTACCACGCCGCGCCACAAACCAAGCGTCAGCGCAAACAAGCAAAGCACCAGCGGCCACAGTTCTATGTTGGTGTTGGGGACGCTCACCATACCATGGGGATGAGTCACGGGTGGTCTGGGGGTCACTACGGTGGTGGTGATGGTAAGTTATTACTCTCTATAATTTTGAAGAGGGACGGGAATGTGCTAATGGGAATTGTAGGTGGAGGTGGATTCGGGGGCGGAGGGGATGGAGGGGGAGGAGGTGGTGGGGGATGTTGAGAACGATGGGGTTTAGAGAGGGAGAGGTGGTGTGTGATTTCCGGGATGAGTTGTTATGAATTTTTATCTCTTTTTTGGGCGGGTGGGGGGTGTTGAGTTGGTTTGAAGAGATGGTGTTACGATGGGCTAGAATGGGGTTTGGTGTTGTTTGTCGTGGATATGTGTTAAGGCGTTTGGGTTTTGGTGTCGTTGGCGAGGATGGGGTATACTTTTTTTTTGTTTCTTCGTAGGTTTGGTGGGGTATGTTAGTCTTTTTGTAGTATTATGAATCAATCTTTTGTTTGCACGACGGATATTCGCGGTTCGATAATGCGACAGTTGAAAGTGAGAATAGTTCATAGGCCAATGTACATAGTCATATTCAAGTCGTTTTTCCAGCTCAAATCATACATTCATACTCCCGGCGGAGGTGGTTACTGATGGTGACCATGAGGGTCAATCAGTGTGCTGCTGTTGCGAGGGTTTCCCTGTTCTTGAGGTAGTCCTTTCGGTATGGGTTCTCGTCTGTCTCGGTTCCACGGTTCAACGGCGTCCACTTGGGATCTTCCTTGAACAGCCTCATAGCCTTGGTATACTGCATCATGGCTGTTAGCAAATATTCCTCATTCCTGATATACCGTAGCTTAAAAGAACACAATCCTTACGTTTGCCTCGTCGGTTGTGAAGCGGTGATAGATCCCCGCCGGCATGATCATCAAATCGTGCTTCTCAAGCTTGATCCTCACCCAGCCGTCGTCCTCACTTCTAACGTCAAAGAAACCGCCTCCATCCAAAATATATCTTATCTCCTCATCCTCATGTAGATGTTCGTGGAAGAAAGTCTTCACCTTCTCCTCGTATACGTCGCCCAGGGTGGAGGGAGAGATGGTGATCTCATCGCGGTTCTTGTATGAGCGCGAGGAAGCGAGCGCGTTCACGTCCTCGATGTTGGGGTAGTTGAAGTGTAGAATGCCAAGCTTGGAGAGGTATTCGTCGGAGACGGGGCGGTTGGAGTCGTGCGGGAGACGCTGGTCGCCCTACACTGGTGCGTCAGTGCGTGCGGTGCGGAAGTGCGGGGTGTTGGTGGTATGTACCGGGAGATTGTCGAACCAGTATGCTTTCATGATGCCCTGATTTTTTTCTATCTCTTTTTCCTTGCGCCTTTTGGTGTTTTTTTGCGAGGACTTGAATGCAGGAGATTGGGAGTGCGGTTGGGCGCGAAAATGTTGCGCATGGCGATGGGGTCCCCTCGAATCGCGTCATAGCGATTAATAAGCGTCGTGGGGCATCATTCACGGCGTGCTCCCAACAACGACCACATAAATCCAATCGAAGAGTAGGCGAATACTGGGTCCTGTAATCTATCAATCAATTTTCATTCACGAATTCAAAAGCCTGACCAAATACAAGCTACAGCCGCCATCTTTTGTTCAAGGGTATCATTCACTATTTGTGATTTGAGCATCGGCATACATACGGATATATTGTGAAGCTCAGTCCCAGTCGTCATCATCTTCGTCTGCTCTCGCTATTTCCTTTTTCCTCCTTGCCATTTGCCTCTCGTCGTCGTCCTCGTTCACCTTTTCTCTTGCTAAGACACCGGCGTGAATCAACCTAGCCTCCAGATCACGGGTCGAGAATTTGTCGAGCGTTCTGCCCAGACCCTCAAAACCAATGATTCGGTCTGCACCGACACCGTCGACGAAAGCGATTACGCAGGGCAAAACTTGAATTTTGAGCCTAGTGACCAGAAACGGGCAGTTGTCTACGTTGATTTTGAGGAGACGAGCTTCGTAGTGAGCGGGTGCTAGCGCCTGCACGTTGCAAAAGTCAATCTCAAGCGAAAAGTTAGAATGCTGAAAAGGATCATCTCACCTCGAGATGCTCGTCCATGATCCTGCACCGGTTGAAATCCGGTTTGAAAAAGTGCACCACGCAGAGTTTGGTGGAAGTGGTGATGTCCATGAGGGCCTTCTCGTCCTTGATTTCCGTGTAGGTTCCATGCTCTTGCGCCCGCAGCCTCTTTGCCTTGTCGAATTCTGCGTGGAGTTGTTGCAGTCTCTGCTCGCGGAAAGCATCGAGGTCGTCGTCGTTTTCTAGCTCTGCGATGAGGGCATCTTCGTCCGAGTCGTCGTCGCGGGCAGCATCGACGATGGCAGCTACTTTTGGGTCAAGCGCAGACATGGTGTTGTGTGCGGCGTGGATCCGGAGGCTGACTGATCAGATGAGAATATGCAATAAGCAAAGAGGAATATTGAAGAGGCACGGGTGAATTGGTTTAGCTGTAACCAGGGCTAGAGTCACGTGGGGTTGGTTCGAACTGATTCGGTTTGTATGAGGTTGTAGAGGTGAAAGGAAGAGGCTAGTACCAAAATTACAACATTGAATTTCTTTTCCCCTTGAGAAGCGAGATAGTTAACTTACCAAAGCATCATAGTCTGAAAGAGGATTCGGAATAACGTTAGTATTATTAGTAACTTAGCTGGAAAAAAAATTAGGCGCAGGATCATTAGTGGATGTTCTTATTGGCTTCTACGGCTGAAGATGGTGGCTGTCGTTATGGCTTAGCGCAGCTGACGAGGCTCTGCTTCAGATATTGATTGACTGAAAGCGAGCGTTGAGTGATGATTTGATGCATTGCAACGGGCGACAGGGGAGGCTTGGCGTCGAAAATAAGTTGGGACCGACTGATTGATTGGGGACTGACAGGAACTAGACCCGAAACATTGTCCCATTTCCGCCCTGCCGTTCTGTTCCCCATCAAACGTCCATCCACCCACTCTCTCCCAAGTTCTAACCTCCTTTCCTTACACGACCCTGCCCAGGCTGCCCTACCCTACCCTACCCTACCCTTTTGGCTTGTCATTACACTACACCGTGTCCTGTGCGCCCTCCCTCCTCCACTCCTCCCCTACTATCCCTTGTCCCTTGTTTCTTCACCACCTTCACTTCTCACCACCAACCCGTCGCCTGCGTTCTGCCCCTTCCCTTCTTTTCTTTCTTTCTTTTCCTCCTCCATATTGCCAGCCATGGCCGACGATAAGAAGAGCGACGACTACAAGGTCGATATTCCTGCCCGCGCAGAGTACCGCGTTCCCTCGCCCGCAATACGACCCTCGCAGCGAACCTCGTCCTCGACTGCCTCCGTCACCGACAACCCGACCCTCTCCATCTTCGCATACTGCTTCTCCTCCATTTTGATGACCGTCACCAACAAATATGTCCTCTCCGGCGTCGATTTCAACCTCAACTTCTTCCTCTTGGCTGTTCAGGTGGGTCACACATGTGAAGTTGAGACGGAAAGGAGTACTGACAAAACTTCAGGCCATTGTCTGCGTTGCCGCCATCTCTACCTGCAAGAGCGCTGGCCTCATCACATACCGCGATTTCAACACCGACGAGGCAAAGAAGTGTATGTTGTTGCATCTGCGCGGACAAAATATTCCATTCTGACAAGCTATAGGGTTCCCCATCTCTCTCCTCCTCATTGGCATGATTTACACCGGAACGTGGGCGCTGAAGTTCCTCTCCATTCCCGTCTACACCATCTTCAAGAACTTGACTATTATCCTGATCGCATACGGAGAGGTGCTTTGGTTCGGCAGCTCTGTCACGCCCTTGACTCTTTTCTCCTTCGGTTTGATGGTTTTCAGCTCAATCATCGCAGCTTGGGCTGATATTCAGCACGCCATGTCCAGCATCGGTGACAAGTCCAGTGGTAGCAACGACGCAATCTCTACTTTGAATGCTGGATACCTCTGGATGGGTTTCAACTGCTTGTGCTCTGCCACCTATCTGTTGACCATGAGGAAGCGCATAAAGCTCACCAACTTCAAAGATTACGATAGTGAGTTTGTTTTAGCCATTGGAATTTGAATACATTTCTAACTCGACTCCCCAGCCATGTACTACAACAACTTGCTTACCATCCCCGTTCTCCTTGTTGCTTCCGTTCTTCTTGAAGATTGGTCGCCTGCCAACCTCGCCAAGTGCTTCCCTGCCGATAAGCGCAATAATGTCATTGCCGCAATGCTTATTTCGGGTGTCTCTACCGTCTTCATCTCGTACACATCCGCCTGGTGTGTCCGTGTTACCTCATCCACTACCTACTCCATGGTTGGCGCCCTGAACAAGCTCCCCCTTGCTATCAGTGGTCTCGTCTTCTTCAACGCACCCGCTACGTTCGGCAGCATCTCCGCCATCTTTATTGGCTTCGTCAGCGGAATTGTGTACGCTATTGCCAAGGTTCGCCAGTCCAGCAAGCCAAAGGATACTCTTCCCACCACCAACATTCCCCTAAGCGCAAGCAGCCAAAGCATGCGCGATGGTTTCAAGTCGTAAACTAGAAATGTTTCTGGGGCTGCAATTTTGATTTGGGGGTGTATCGTTGGCCGACAAATTTCGTCATCGCATTGCCAGATTGCATCTGACAGGCAGCTTTTTATATTTCAATTCCTTTTGGACTTTGAGGGCATTTTCTTCTGTTGTCCCTTTTATGTCCCTTTTTGTACTTTTTACATGACATCTTTAGAGGACCTTGGCGTTCAGGCACAGGAGAAGGTGTAGACCATTTTGTACGAGCTACTTGGAGTCACGGAACTGTCATCGACATTTGAAAAACAATATAGCTAATCGAGTCAAGTCTACTTATCAATAGGAGAATAGCCGATCCGCACCGGCCATAACTTTGCGCAGAAGGCGATGTTTCTTTTTTTTTTTTCGTTCATTGTCTTCACACTTAACTATTACATGGTCTGCTCAACATCCGTATCGGAAGATAACCCGTGCTCAGTGTAAAACGGGCCACTAAGCCATTTATATATTCCATCTTCAGCCATGACTGTTTGATCCGTTTCGCTCACATTGCAGCTTGGCTATCAAGCGTTTCTGTATCATTTCCATCCCGGTGAGCCACAGTGATTTTAACCCTCAATCCCATATCATCAGGTACACAAACAATCTGTAACCGTCTCCAGAAACCGTTCTGCCGCTTAACTGGACTTTGAAACTCAATTGACTTCGTCTTAGAGAAATGCTTCCCCTGGGATATTGGACTACCGTCAAGAAGCCCTTTCAATATAGGGATTGGAATGGTCTGTGATTCGCGGTGGCGATCTTTCTTGTACTTCATGATAGCAAAGTTCCAATAGCATCTCTTTAATCCATACTGGTTTTCCTCGAAGGAGAATACGACAAGGAAAGAAGCACAATCGTCCGACCATCTAGGACAGAATCTCATAACTCCCAAGAACTCCCTACTTTGGCCGACGTAAATTGCTCTCTCCTTAGATGACCAGCTACCGGCCGGAAGTACCTCTTCCAGCCCCAAGTCCGAAGACAATAAATCAGTCGGTTCTTCTATACGTATTTTGCGATGGGTAATACGTGAGGTGAGGGACCTCGTGAGCGTCTTGGCAACATGGAATACTGGTTGTTGAGGTTTCCAGTCGTCTAGTGGTATCAGCTCGCTAGATTGCGCTCGTACATAGCAATTGCTTTCAACTCGGCGGAGTTTGATCCCTATATTTGCTCTTCTTGAACCCCCGGGAGATGCAATTCGAGAGTCATCAGGGTAATCTCCCAGCGGTCTCGTAAAAGCGGTCAGGCGTTCTTCTATGTCTTTGATTTTTTTTTTTTTGATCAACGAGGCAATTTCAGAATCACCTGGAAGACATTCCAGTCGTGTTTTTATAATGGTAAGGCGTTTTATTACTTCTTCGGGCGATGGCGCAACGGAATGATAGTCAGATAGTTCGTTTGAATAAGGCTTTTCAAATGATTTCTGGTGTCACAAAGGAAGTGCACAATCTCCGTCTTCTTGTTGGACCAATAGCCCCGAATCGAATCGTATACCTTGATTGGTGGCAGAAAATTCCAGAGGCCGTGGTGGGGAAGCGTAGCTAGGCTCAATGTCGTGCATGCCTGCAAAGTTTGCTGGGGATGTTGCCAAAAGGCCGGAAATCTGGTGTTTGTATCACACCATGCGAAAATAGACATGTCGTTACTCTGCTTCAAGATTTCCTCTTGGAGCCGAATAAATGCTTTAGAGCCTTCACCGTACCTCGTGTTCATGCTGATGTCAAAGATCCCGAGCAACGAGTAGGCCAAATCTTCAGGGCGGTTCGTCTCCCGCTGAGCTGCCCATGACATGCGCACAGCGATTAGGATACTCTTCCAATGATTTTTCTCCCTTCAGTACTCCCGCGCTTATCCCCGTTTTGTGATATATAAAATTACCCTGAGTAACCTTGCTTCCTATAGACACCCAGTCTGCATTGAAGAACTCGACTTTTGAGTCCAACCTCGTATAAACCATTCCGATGAAGTGATATTTTCGGTTTCCGCAGTCACATCCTTGAGAAAGGCGATTCGCTATGCACAGCCACAATATTTAAATTTTCAGCCACTGCTGCTCCCAATCGTTAATCTAACCTTGGGGCCAACTTCATGCAGTAGCTGTTTGCTTCTAGGCAAGATATCAGGGTAGATGGAGGGCTAGATGGATGCCTAGTGTGGCACAGCAACTTGCATGTCTATTAAGCAGGATCGCATTCTGCGCTCCACTTTCATTCCTGAATTACGTTTACACGATGTCAATTATCGACGGCAACGATTTCGTGACGACCGTTACTCTTCGAATCAACTTCAAAGACCTCACCTTTAAAGACTCATTCAAGCGAGAGCGAACTACTTCACGACCTTTTAAGCCACGATGCAGTTGCTCAAGACTACGCGACATTCACCCCTATCATAGCGTAAAAGACACCGTACAGGGGTTGAAGCCGTCGGATACGGTCACTGCTCGCTTTGTGATGAGCACCCCAAAGAATATAAAACAAGCAGAAAGGCTCTGTGAACGAGACGCGGATCTGAGATTCGAACACCCGAAGGAATTCAGGTTCTGGATCCTTAGTTTAGCACTCCTACTTTCCGAGCTTTGTCAAAGCGACCACTCTTCCAAGGCCCGCGAAAAACCTCCAATCTATGGTCTTCGACCATTCAAAGAAGGGGGCGTCTCAAGAAAGAATGTGTGCGAAGAAATCAGACAGCTCTTATTGAGCCCGTTGAATTCAAGCGAGAAGAAAGAGCATGGTATGGGCTACGTGTACATCTTGCGCTCTCAAATTGGTGCTAGCACTACCGGAGAATTGAAGATCGGTTTCTCCAAGTATCACCCAGAACATCGGGCGCACGAGATAGCATCATGTTACGCACTACCGGAAGTGATCGGCCACACCCCCTACTTACCGCACGCTAAGAGGCTTGAATCGATCATTCACGTGGAGCTTCAAGAGATTAGAAAGATCCATACTTGTAGAAGGTGCAAGGGAAACCACCAGGAATGGTTCACTATATTTCATCGCGATTCTAGGGAGATTGTGACGAGGTGGAGCAGATGGATCCTTCAACAGCCCTACGTGAATGGTGAATTAAATGAGGAATGGAAGAATTATCTGGCGACCAAAGATTTTGGGTCCGTCGACGACAACACTTCGTTGGCAAACCTCTGGCAATCCATCATTGACGAATTTCCTCGAAAGAGTCTTCCTGGCACCGAGTCAAAGCGTATCGCGGACTATCTCAATCAATGTCATTGGGATAACATGTGTACTAGGATGGGTGTAGATGATCTCGAGAATATTGGTTGTGATAAGTGCAAGGAATATGCATCGAAGCTGAGAGAGATCAAGAAATATCCCTTTGCCACCCCTGGGGATGGAATGGGCAACGTTACCCAACGCCTCAGCCATCTAGGGCTTTGGGAGGAAGAGGGTGGCTCATGCGACTGCTACAAGAATTCCGATGTCGACTTTGGGCCTCTGCCTCGAAATACAGGTCAGAAGATCTCTCTAGATCAGCCAGTCGGGACTTGGATGGACAGAAGCAGCAGACTCGGTCGCATGTTCCACCCGGCCACACCCACTAGCTACGTCATGTCGTCCAATCGCTCATTTAGCCCACTGGGCGAGCTGATTCAGATCCAAAGAGAAGATGAAAAATTGGCACAGGAAGAGCTTATGAACTACCTTTCTTCTCTAGAAAGTGTCAAGACTGGTGCGCGCTCAGTCAGCGATGCCCAACTAGGAATAACCGAATCCCCTCTGGGTGACGCTACTTTACTGCCGGTCCTCGCTCTCAAAGATCTCAAATCCGCCCATGGAACGGTGGTCAATTGGGTTGGATACACCCCGACACACTCCGGTTTCCAATTGTTGCAAGAGGCGTACAGGGAAGGGAAGTGGTTTGGACGAAGGCCACAATTCAAGCTGCCGAAAGCTTATCGAGCGGCTGGGGTAGACACTATTCCGATGCCTGATCGCAGCGGCCGAGTGTATTCGGACAAAGTTAGGCAGGATGCATCAGAGAGCATTGGGTCGTCGATCTTCAGCGGCATATGCCACCCTTTTCGTAGGGTATTGTCGTTGGTGGTGAGTCTGTATAGTGCAGCAAGTATCAATCCATATGTATTGTAGAGAGTATTGTGTCCTCCCGATCTCGCAGGTTCTTTGAAGTTTCTTAAACCCGGTTTTCCGCTTCGTGTCTTCGGAAATATCGCCGTTTGTTATTTTTTGGTAGGAAAGTTCTTCGTGTTTTGCGCCCCACCTGTGCGATAGAACGGCATAAGAAACTTTTTCCCCAGTATCCACCACCTCGGCGAGTTGGAGTGTCGATGTATTCACAAGTCGCATGGTGAGTTTAGCCAAAAGGAGATTTAATGCAAGAAGTCAGGAGTGAGGTTAAGCGTTTTTTGAGGGTTAAAGGATTTCTTCTTAGTTGGTAAAAAAAACTGAAAAGTGTGGGACAAGAACCTAACAGAGTAGTAAAGATGAAGGCGCAAGCGACTTATAATGGCAGGGCAAGGCTTCTCTTTCTATGCCATCCATTTCATAAACCGGTGAGGAACCAAGTGGGTGAAAGAGTTATCCCTGCGGGGTCGTAAATTGATACAGTACAGCATTGGTTGCCTGCAACACGGTTATATGAATACATCATCATGTCACTACTTATTTACCCCCCCATCGACGCAAAGCTTCCAGGTCCTGATACGCTTTGCGAATACATCATACTAGCTATTACTATCGTCCAAGCTGTAGGTAACTGATGCTTATGATGTTGATGAGGTTGCCATGTCTTACGGTGGAATGATACAGTATACTGAAAGGAGCCTTAGAAGAAATATATGAAGTTAATAGCATTTATTCAAGAATAGAAAGAAGCATATGCAAAAATTTGTCATAGAGAGATAAAGGGAAAGTTAGATTATGGATTCAGAGCCTACAGTATGAAGTTAAACACGGAAGAAATAGTACGCAAGGAAACTAGGACTCCGCTATTGAAGTGATTTCGAGACGATTTGATAGCATGATGGACTTCTCGCCTTGTAGAGACTAACCCGACCCTTACGATTTACATCTTCGCTCAACTGGGGAAATTAAGAGCTGATTGGACGCCTTGCACCGGCGCCATTTTTTGAGTGTGTAGATAAAGAATAATACAAAGAATGTTTGTGAACTTCATTGTAGACATGCTATTAATACCAACATTCTTTGACCCTTTTCCTTGTCTGCCATTCCCAACCTCCCCCACAATATTATTCTCAATCCCTCGAAATAGCAACATGTCTGGCACAAAGGCATTGTCATATTCAGTCTATATTACACTCAGACTCTTGCTCCGACTCGGATCTTAGCAAACCCAATCATCATTTTCTTCATCTTTTTCTAAGCTAATCGTGCATTCTATTCTCCAACAGTCACCACACTGTCATTGTTTGCCAAACAGCGCTCACACATTGAAGTTGTCTAGTACTATAAAAACATAAAATCCTCTCAATCCAAGTCTGACCCATCCATTGCAATCACATTACTCTGGAAGTAAACCGAATTGCACGCAAAACGCCCCCTTATCACAATGTCTTACAAACTTCAAATGAAAGGCGTAGTCCCCTTTCCCGACGCGGAATTTCGACGAGAAGAATGGGACCATCTTGACCCCATAGAGGAAACCAAACAAACCCCTTCCAAGAAACAAAACAAGCTCAACTTCCAAGCTCTCCTCTCCGAAACCAACACCACCACCAACACCACCCCTCAAACTCCCCTAACCCCAACCCCCAAAGCAACCGAAGAAACCTACTCCCCAAGCAAACCCCTCCTCCTTCCCCCCTCCACCTCCCTCTCCACTCTCCCAGCCCTCCTCTCCCGCATCGAAACCTCGCAACGCATCCGCGCCGAACGCGACCGCACCCCGCGCTACACGCACAACGGCTTCCTCCTCCATCACATCCTCTCCAATGCCCCCTCAACCCACTACCTCTGCCGCCGCTGCACCCCACGCCGCAAATGTCCCCACCACCGCACCTTCGAAACCTTCCGCCAAGAAACCTCCGTCAGTCTCTGCCAGCACGCCCGTCTAGTCCTCACCTGGGCCGTCGACGACCCCAACAACGATAAATCGACCTGGACGCTCGAAACGCGTACGTATTTCGACGTTATTGGGCAGTACGGTGGTTCCGCGCGAGATGGCGGGGATCATTACGATCCACGTGCTGAAGAGCGAGAGCGGGAAAAGCATGAGAGGGACTGTGTGCTGCATAGCGAGGAGTTTAGAGTGCAGCTCCTAGCGGAACGTGTGGTGGAGGATTTCCGGAGGGAGAGGAAGGCGCTTAGAGGGAATATTAGGAGGGTTGCGGATGAGATTCGGGCGTTATTGGGGGCGTTTCAGAGGGCGGAGGGCCTACGGAAGGAGAGGAGTAGGTTTGGAAAAATCTTGGGGGGTGAAGTTAGGCCTGTCGATACCACTATTATTCCATCGAAAGAAGAGGAACAGAAGGAGGGAACTGCTCCATCTGTATCGGAACATGAACTTGAACCTAGAAAGGAAGTTGGAGTTGCTGAAGAACCAGCGACATACATCCCCCCTTCCTCCCCTCTCTTCAAACGTAAACGCTCGTCCGCTACCTCCATCGTTTCCACTTCCACCGCTTCTTCATCTCGCATCCCAAACTCGACATCCGAAGAACCCGAACCCCCGCGTAAAATCCAGAAAACGAAGTCGAGGAAGACGGTTTCGTGGGCGCTGGAAGTCGATACGAATACGAATGTCGGGGTCGAGAGGGTTAGGATGATGTCGCCGGAGGTGGAAAGTGGGATGATGGGGAAGAAGGTAAGGGTTAGGGAGCTGTTGTTGAGTCCGGTTGTTAGTGATGAGGAGGAGGAGGAGGAGGATGGAGATGGGGAAAGGGGAGGGGAGGTGGAAAAGGAGGATGAGGTTGATTATGGGGATGAGTAAGGAAGGAAGGAGTTTTATTGGGTTTAGTTGCACAGGTTCAATTAATTGATTGGTTAATTGATTCTTTAGGCATGTTGGACTTTTTTTTCCCCGGTTTTTTGTGCAGGCATGTTGTATTTGGGTGGAAGAATCTCAAGGTTTTGATAGTGTGGATATCTTGATATTCTTTATTCTGTTTGTGTCACCTCTTTATTTAGATAGCCTTTTTTTTAAACCATTGGTAAATCCTTTGTATTTTCTTTTCTTTTTTCATCGTGTTGCATTTTTGGTGAGAGTCAGATTGTTACGGGCATGCATAGTGTTATGTTTTTATTCCTATGATATTTTCTATAAAAACACGCAGCAGGTTAAAAACTATCCAGAGTTAAATACCGCGATTTGTACTGCTTCTCCTCCTCTTTCTAATTACTGTGCAAAGTACAGGTATGTAGTTCTTTTCTAACCTAGGTGCTCCTTTTTGTTCTACTTGTTCCGACTTCTCGTAAATGAAAAGCTGTTGGGTTAAAATCCTATGAGAACTAAAGTATTGTTTATTATGGTTTTCAGTGGTTACAGGGCCGCCCCAGGTGTCAAAAACGCTTAAAAAATCACCCCATTACCTAATTTGGAAGGTCCTGAATACAGTGCAATTGATTCAAAAATACAACAAATTTAGCCTGTAACTTCACCTATTTTAGAATACAATACATTTACGCTTTGGTACACTAAATCTAAGCTACGTCATAGATTTTCTAATATATATCCCCTGCTCTTGCCCCCCTCTCTCCCTTCTATATTAACCTTTCCTCTAGTTCAATATACATAGTATAAGAATTATTTTTAAGTAGAATTGCAGCTTATTTTGCTTTAAACCTTGCTAGGATTACAATCGTGCCTTTTTTTTAGTAAATTTTATATAAATTAGATAATTTCTTAGCCAAAATACATAGAAAAAGCCTTACATATGTACTGCTAATAATTACATGTAAAAAAGTAGTTAGAATCAATAACGTCATGACATCTGATTATGTCACTCTAGGTGAAATTTACTAGTAACATACATACAATAATGTATAAGGGGTGTATCACTGAATCGGGCAAGTAGTGGTGATTTTTTTAATGGTTTTGGACATCTGGGGTGGCCCTGTAACCGATGAAAGGCACCAATAAACTTTTAATTGTAGTTGAAGAACGACTGTTATATGTTTAAACTTTACACTAAAACACTTACTTTCAAGGATGCGGATTGTTCGAACCAGACCTCAGTCCCTGTAATGTGTTGTACTACATTGGCTCGCTTATGAAACGGTGAAGACAGCTGGGAAAGCTACAAGGAGTAGCGACAACTTTGATTTTAAGGCAGACTTGTAGCCAATTTGCTTTTTCTAGGCTGACAGTGGGGTCGACTTATCAGCCTGCCAGCCGCCCATTAAATTCACTTCTTGCACATTCCTCAGCTCTTTCCACTAAACTAAAACGCTCTCTTTGCTACACTCTTGTCACTTCCCTTGGATACTATGCAGGCCACGGATAAATTTACGCATGACGATTATACCGTCGCATGGATCGCGCCATTGGAGGTGGAATCGATCGCCGCGAGGCTGATGCTGGATACGAAACACGAGAAACTGCCACAGTCGTCCGTGGATCACAATGTCTACACACTGGGTAGTATCAACAGCCACAACATTGTAATCGCTAGTCTGCCCTCAACAGGCAACACTTCTGCCGCCACAGTCATCACACAACTACGCAACACGTTTAAGCAGATTCGCTTCGGGTACGTTTTTGAGTACTAACTAGTATCAAGCATCAAGACACCACATGGCGTGGCGTTTTGAGACCTTGTCACTCACTGAACCACCTTTGTATGAGTTAAGCTGACTTTGTGTTGGCAAATTTTAGATTGCTGGTCGGTATTGGAGGCGGTGTACCGACCCGGACGGATAACGGACCCATCCATCTCGGTGATGTGGTAGTGAGCAAGCCGCAGCGGGACCACTCTGGGGCCATTCAGTACGATCATGGTAAAGCTCTGGAAGGGCGCTTTCTTTGCACTGGATATCTTACTCCACCACCTACAGTTCTCCTCAATGCTGCGCAGGATCTTTCGACAGAGCAGGCAATTACAGAAGACGATCTGGTCCTTCCGCACCTGCAAAAGATCAATACTAGGCTGCCCGCGCTTCGGAAGTACAAATACCCAGGCCAAGATCAGGATCATTTGTACAAGGCGGATTATTCTCATCGTACCGAAGGGTCTTCATGTCGTTCCTGTGCGTGTGATCCATTGCAAAGGATTGACCGTTATTCATATGAGAGCGAGGACGACGAGATTTACTATGATCGCAGCTCACGGATCGTAGTTCATCGAGGAACAATTGCGGCGGGCGAGAGGGTAATTAGAGACAGTCGGTTGAGAGACGAGTTGGCCAAAGCGCATGGGGCTCTCTGCTTTGAGATGGAGGCTGCGGGGGTGATGAATGACTTTCCCTGCCTCGTCGTCCGTGGCATTTCAGACTATGCAGACTCACATAAAAACGACCGTTGGCACGGCTATGCAGCGGCATCGGCAGCAGCATACGCAAGGCAGCTGTTCTTCCATATGCCTGTTGATGAAGTGAAGCAATGTGCAGTGGGTCTTGCAGGTATTTACTCATAGATGTATCTAAATTCACTGTGCTGACTTTCCCATCCTGTCCCAGGTGTCATAGATGAGCTGAAGAATGTCAGCGGTGCAATAGAAAAATCAACTGAAATTCAACACGACCATAATCAATGGCAACAGCAACATAGCCAACAACAAGATATTCGATACAAAAATGATAGACAACGCCAATGCCACCAAGCATTCAAGATATGCAGCTATGAAGACCAAAAAAACATCAATCCTGATCCGGTCCCAGGCACATGTCAGTGGGTTTTATCCCATGATCAGTACCAAAAATGGTATCAAACTCCGCACAGTGACCTGCTTTGGGTCTCAGCAGATCCTGGTTGTGGAAAGTCTGTTCTGTCCAAGAAATTGGTTGACCAGGGCCTTCAATATCAGAGCGCATACACAGTTTGCTATTTCTTTTTCAAAGATAATGAGGAACAGAATAGTTTACCTAATGCTCTCTGCTCTATTCTCCATCAACTATTTGCTAGCGAATCAAGACTTATCGAACATGCGCTGCCAGCATGGGACAAACACGGCGAAACAATCCGATCGGAACGAGAAGAACTATGGAGAATTCTGCTTGCTGCAACTTCGGATTCAAGATCTCCCAAAGTAGCTTGCGTGTTCGATGCGTTGGATGAATGTCGCGAAGATCATAGAACGCGCTTTATTTCTATGCTGTCTGAATTTTACGAAACAATACATGAGAGCCCCCAAGAGGAAGGATGTTTAAAGATTCTTGTCACCAGTCGTCCTTACGACGAGATCCGAGACGGCTTTGGGAACATCCCCTCGTCATTACCAACCATTCATCTGCGAGGGGATTTGATGAACAGCCACATCCATGAAGAGATTGATCTCGTCATTCACGCAAAAGTGGTCCAATTAGCACAAAGTTTGAATCTAGACGAGACAACAAAGCAGAACCTAGAGAAAAGGCTTCTCCAAATGGAACACCGTACCTATCTCTGGCTATACCTTGCCATTGAGGGGATTCGAAGGGTCTATGCTGATAGTTTGAGACCAGAGGAGGTGTCCATTGCCTCACTTCCATCATCGGTCGAAGATGCATATGAGAAAATATTGGCAAGGATTACTCCCGAGCAGATGGATAACGCCAAAAAAATTCTACAAATCGTTGTCGGTGCACGACGTCCATGGACGACGGATGAATTAGCTATAGCCCTGAACATGCCTATGGAATCAGATAGACTCAAGGATAAGATCCGGCGGTTGTGTGGCTTGTTTGTCTTTTTCAACGAATCAAGGATATACCTAATCCATCAGACAGCAAAAGAATATCTGGTTGGGGATTCAATCGCAAGGAATTCTCACTGGAAACATTGTTTCAGTCGGACCGAATTAGAGAGATCTCTGGCACACATATGCGTCAATTATCTGTCGTCGACTGACTTTGGGGAACGCGAAGCTAACGAAACTAAGAAAGAATACGTTTCAAGATCTTTAATGGATCATGCACTGCTAGACTATACTGGAAATTGTTGGATATCTCATGTGATAGATGGAGATATCATCGATTCTTTATTGATATCTACCGTGGCGAGGCTCTGCCGTATTGGCGATGGGTCTAACTGTGCCTGGCTCCAGGTCTATGCTCAAGCTCCAGAAAACTGGACTTTAGATATCGACGAGGAGAATGGACCACGGCCAGCATTTCTTTGGTCTGTTGAACTAGGTCTCGTATGCGCCACAAAATTCTTTCTAGATACGGACGCTACCGCCAGTCATGATATTGACATCATCAATGATGCATTACTGATGGCCGTAGGTAACCAGGAATCCAGAGAGTCTCTTACTGGTCTTTTGTTAGATCGTAGAGGAGATAAAATTATAATCGATCAGGAGGTAATTTTTGAAACTTTACGCTTCTCGGCCGGGGAGGTCATGGTACTTCTTCTCAATCATCGCAGCAAAAACATCCAGATTACGAAAGAAATGTTAGAGACGGCGTGGAACTCCGAAGATAATGATGGGACTATAAAACTCCTTCTCGACTACCGTGGCACAGACGTACAGATCACGGAAGACGTGGCTACTGGAATTTTTGAGAATTGTGATAAGGATACAGTTAAAATCCTTCTCGACCGTCCCGACACAGACGTACAGCTCACGGAAGAGCTTGTTATCGCAGCTGCAAACAATGTGTTTAAGGACAGTAAGGGGATAATGGAACTCCTCCTGAAGCGTTGTAAAACAGATGTACCGATTGCGGAAGAGGCTGTTACTGCTGTTTTTCGATTCTTTGATGACGATATTATTGAAATCCTCTTCGACCGTTTCGGCGCAGACATTTAGATCACACAGGAGGTCATAATTGCAGCCACCCATAAATACAATGGGAAGAACATTATGGAACTCCTTCACTGTCGCGTTAAAGAATGCAGGGAAGAAACTTGCGAACTTCCCCCTTACACATCAGCCGTCCTCACACCCTACTCATCCTCGCATCTCAGTTTTCCCGATCCTTCCATTTTTGTTCATGTCTCAATCTCACATCAGTGTTATTGTCATCTCCCTGTGAGCGATCTAGGAGTTGCGGGTGTCGTTCTCGGTGCTTTTCGATGTCTCAAGAGGCGCTGTACGAATCTCAGGTACTGTTTCAGAAGACTTGACCGTTACGAGTGGAGCAAGGCGGTATACGATCGTTTTTTGCCGGTCGTGGAAAATGAATTGCGTCGATACGAAACGAACCTGGAATATCTGTTGTCACTACTCGTTCCTGACTTCGACGAAATTGTAAAATTTGTGCGCCAACCAGGTGGCAAAAGATGGAATGACAGAAAACTGCAAGGAAGACTGGAAGATAGGTTGCAGGAATCTTATCAAATTTATCGCGACACAGTCATAGGGATGTACGAAATCGTCGAAGAGTTGAAGCAAGAGTTTTTTTCCCGATAAAGAGATTTTACAGACGAAGCTCTCATGCTCTGCTGCGAGACCATCGAGATCTTCTGGTTTAAGAGGTGGATATGACTACAAATCATTTGGAGATGACTTAACTCTCAGGGAAAAAGTTTGTGAAAAGCTTGGCGATCAACTTAAGGAATACAATGACCGCTTAGAAAAGCTCGTAAACTCCATCAAGAAGGTCTCCCCACCTGAGGGTGCTGTACCCGGAAAGAGAAAGCGGAGTTTGAGTATAGACTCAACATCCTGAACAGTCTATGAAACAGTCAAAATGCATGTTACCAACCTACGACTGCAGAACCGGACATCCACAGAAGTCGGCTTCAAGCTGATTCTTACGTCCTCGCCTCCCTCACCACACCGAAGAAACCATGGTCTTGAAAAGAGGGATGCTGCGACGGGCTGTTACTTTCTACAAAAGGGTGCGAAGGGCATTTTGCACTCATCTCCGATCTTTGATTTTCCACCTCTGGCTCGCTTCCTACGAATTGAGGAAGAATGGTACGACCCAAGCAGAAGAAGAACGGAAAAGAGATGTTTCGAATTCAAAATTTACATTGTTACTCTTTTCTTTGTTGCAAGCGGAAAGAAAAGGGAATAGGAGAATTTAGATAAATCCAAATCCCACCCCAGAAGGAAAATCGTGAGAAAAGGAAAAAGCAAAAAGAAAACTCCATGATCCCACAGAAATCGAAAACGATACGAGAGAGGGAAAAGAAACATACATAGGTCACATAAATCATTAAAGTCAATTGCTCCGACCCTCCATTGCACCAAACGAATTCAGAGAAATAAAAAAAAAAAAACATGAATTTGATGCGCTCATAGTGTGTTTTCAATGCGCTCTGCATTGGAGACGTAAGGCCTTGCACTAAGGACCTAGAGTCATTCCTCATTGCTAGAAAAAACGCCCTCCAAAGGGGAAAAAAGGCAAAGAAACTCCCACCTCTAGGTTCCAAAACCGCCCGCTGACTTGTTGTCCATCCCCTTACGACGCCAAAGATATTTCATAACCATGCAACTTTGCCACAAAGATTTTCCCAACCCAAAAAGAACAGCTGAAAGCATCGGTAGGAAGGGGATCTAAAGATCACTATGTGCAAAATACGTTTCTCACACAATTCCTTTTCCGAGTAATCGTAGCCTCGTGCCGCTACGTTTTCCTCCTCTTTGGACTGCGCTTAACCCTACTCTCATCTTCTACCTCTTCGACCGTCGCCGCCGGACTCGTCGCCGAAGAACTCACACTCTCAACTCTATTCTCCGCATCGTTCGTGCTCAGATGATTCGTGTCGCCAAAGGCAAACGCATCACCGTTGCCTCCATCCATACCTGCCGCGGCGTCCGCAAGTTGATAGCCAAGATCAGGAAGGGAAGGATCACCTGGAACGACTCCGTCGTTCCCTTGGGGAAAGAAGTCATCGCCTTGGGTGAATAAGTCGGCGTCCAAATCGTACGTCCCAGGATCGCCCAAGCCGGCGCTACCAAAGTATGAGTCGTCTTCCAAGCCGGGTATTTGGCCGCTGGGGCTGAGAGGTTGCAGTCGTTCCTGTAGGCTTTGAACGCGGGAGTTTTGTTGTTCTGACATCTGTTGTAAGAGATCGAGCTGGGACTGTGTTGCCGCGAACTGGCTTAGGTCCGGCATTGGGGGAGGTTGTGGATTTACGAGCGCGTTGTTGGTGTTTGTGGCGATGGCGCTGTTGGGTGAAGCCGCGGAAGTGTTGTTCGCCATTAAAGAAAGCACGTCGCTGCGCTGTTGTGCGGTCAACGGTGTATTGCCATCTTGTGTTTGATAGTTGTTAAGTGTGGCCGGGAGATCAATTTGTGGTGATTGGCTATATTGACCAGTGCTAGCATTGACATTCTGGATCGCTGACATGATTTCGTCGTTCTCGAGTAATGGTATGGTGGATTGAGGCGGCGAATCAGTCTCGACCTTGAGCGGTGCCGTAGGAACATTATCTCTTATGGTCTGAGTATTGGACATAGCAGATGGTCGAGTAGGCTGGGGTACAGCCGACCCAGGTTTACTAGCTGGATTAGGGATCGGGCTTCTCGTTGCTGAGTCAGTCACCGACGGGCTGAGCGTTGTAGCTCGAATTCCAGCTGGGAACTCTTCCTTTGGTGCAGGGGCTGGAAGGAGAAGTGTGCGCTTCGCCCTAGGAATTTGAGGTGATTTGGCCATAGGCTTCTCGGTGTAGTCACCAACATCCACCACGTTACCATGTTGGGGTTGTGCGGGTACAGCTGGCCCGAACATCTGAGATAGATCGATGCCGTTGCTGTTGCCCTCCAAGCTTCGATTGTAGAAGGTAGCGAGGAACGTGAGGATAGCGTTGATGGAGTTCTCATGCCGATCATGCAGCGTTTGGAATGCGGTCGCTTGTTGGTACAACTGGTCGTTCTGCCTACGAATCTGACCCAGTACGTTTGAAATGACCTTTTGCTGCTGTTGTAGGGTCCGAACTTCTGCCCGAAGGCTGTTATACTCAGTTCGTGGAATCATGGCCATGTCCTGATTGGCCCTCACGGCAAGATCTTCGAAAATATTTCCTCCGCCGTCTGGCACGAACTTTCGCTCATCGTCACTGTCGCCGTGCTTTGCATCGTCGTCTCGTTTTCGTTTCGGTCCGGCGGGAGCATTTTTGGGCTTTTGTATGAGCCACAACAATTCCGGTCGACCTCGTTTGAAGTATTTGTTGTAATATTCGCTCGGGGCTTTGGCTTTGGCCTCGCTCGCTTTCATGGAATTGTCCGACAAGCCAACTTTCTTGTGAAAACCATACATATTTAGTTGCCGAACAAATGATGCATAGTTGTTGTGCTTAAAAAGTTCGGGGATGAGTGTTTTGGCAAACTCGTCTTCATCTAGGACGATGAAAGAGTTCCCGTCGTCTGACCAGCATATCAGATTTGTATTCTTGTTGTGCTCCAGAAAACTATTCTCCGTTAGCAAATATGCAACTTTAGCTCAAGGAACGGAGGGACGACCTACCTGCTCAGTTTCTGAACAAAAGGCGGTATCTGCTTCCTCTTGGCTTGTGCATCCTTCTTCGCAATTTCTGCTTTCCGTGCAAGCTCTTCATCATCGTCAGTTCCAGCGTTCTCCCATGTACCTGAGGGGTTCTGGTTGTAAGTGTCCCACGCAGCCTGTCCTCTTGCAGCAAGTTGTTGGTTCGGGTTGCGTCGCACCAGCTGGTTCGAGCTCATATCAGGGCTGCCGCCCAATCCATCCAAAGATACCACGCGATTGTGTGTCGGTGCTTGGTTCAAATTGCCAGCAAGATCTATACCCTCGTAGAAGGTGGGGTCAAAACTAGCCATGTTACCGCCGTTCAATGAAGGATCATTCCAATTCATGAACTGATCGGCGGTGCCTGCCCCGGCACTTTGGTATGTGTTCTGCTGACCGTTCGGGGAAGCGCCCGGCGCGCGTCTCTTCCGGGTCGACATTCCGATCGCTCTGAGGGTTTGGGATTGATGTAGGATAGGCAGTCCAGGTATATGGAAAGTAAATCCGTCCGCCAAGAAAGCTGCTCAAGGTGATTTTGCGCGTGTAGTACGTTCTGAGCAAGAGCCTTGGGCGGGATTGACGGAAGCCGCGGGGGCGCTTCAACTCGGTGCACAAGACGATAGGGCAATACTCTGATGCTGAGACTGCGCGAAGAATGTCAAAGTATCCACAGAAGGATGCGGCGGGTCTGCGCAGGTCTGCGCTCGTGTAGGTTTTGTATTCACGACTGCAAGCCTTGTTGTCAACTGGAGGAATCGGGATTAGCCAAACAGCGTTTTGATTGTTTTTACAATATACGTTTTCTGACACCACAAATTGCAATGAAGGCGGCGTCGCAGTCGCAAACGACTGTCAGTGTCTCTGTCAGTGGGTGTTTCTGAAGGGCGGTCCCAAGGCTGCAAATGCGGGCAGAGGGCGGCGGACGAAATTTGAGCACAGCAGTAGGACTCGAAGCAATTCAATGAAGCCTCAAGGGCAGTGAGTCGCAGATCTTTGTTGCATGGGTAGGGTGTGTTGCGCCAAAGGGGTATGGAAGCTCAAGAAAAATGACAGAGATCGAAATCATACATGGTAATGCTTCCCACAGCACCGCGAACTCACGATGACATCTACCGCTGTCGGCGAAATACGTTTATCCGAACGCCGATGATGGTAAAGCTCCCGCCCAAAAATGCTCACACCACATTACGGCGGGGTTAATAGCGTGTTTTTTCAAAACCCTAATTGCATGGCGCAAACATATCGATCCTAGCGCAGCTTTGTGATTCCCGCATGCGATAACATTTTAACGTTATACAGTACAACAATGCAACAAAGACCAGCATATGTGGTGCTTGGCAAAACACTCTAGTACAACTTCTTCACGTTTTTGGAAACTCAAGTTCATCATATGGCATCGGAAAAGCGTATCATTCCTTCCTCCTCGTGATCTCGGCCCAATTCCATCATATATATAGTACAATTGCGATGTAGGTAGATCGAGGCTGCTTCTCAAAACGTCTGGCAAATGAAGAAAAAGCCGGGACGTGCCATCTTTGTGCTAAACGCCCCCATTACCATGCATTAAAACAAGATATTACCAGTGCTTTGCTCTCTGGAAACGGCCAGCCGAGGGCTTTTGGAAAGTCAAAAGCAAGCGGGTAACACGATATCAGCAAGATTGCATCATACAAGAAAGGTAAAGTATAAAGGGAAGAAGTTTAGGTGAGATGCATGACTCGGAAAAGTACCATGGCTGTCGTACTACGTCCATGTGCGCGCTGTATGGGTATGATAAGGGTGATGATGCTCTGAATGCAGTAAATGAAGTCGAAGAAGTGTTGATTGATCATGATCATCGAGCGAAGACTTTGACAACGCCGTCGCCCCCTGCCGATACCACTAAGCGACCATCCTGGCTCCAGACAACGCTGCAGACACCTTCGCCCCGCATGATGCGGTGTGCTGTGATTTCCTGAGTGCAGATGCGTTTGTCCAGAGACCAGAATCGAATAGAGGCGTCGTGACCAGCCGAAACGGCTTCGCGACCATCTTTGCTGATTGACAATGAGGAAATGGCCGAGGGGTGAGCAAGCATGCTATATGTGCATTGACCTGTAGGAAAGTAAGCAACAAATTTAAAATGGCTTCAACAAAGCAGGTAAACGTACCAGAGTTGGCGTCATAGAATCGGATGAATTGATCCTCATGACCGCTGATAATCACGCCTTCAACTCCACCGCCGCTATTTGAGCCAGTAGGACCATGAACAACACCCTCCTCATCCGAACTACGTCCTGATTCTTGCGAAGACGCACCCTCGATACTCTGGGAAGTAGTAATGACAGATGTAACACCGGTTGCGGGTGTTCCATCATACGTTTCTGCACTTGCCATTCCTATCAATTCTTCGCCGGTCCTCGTATCAAAAACAAGGATTGAGGCGTCCGAGAACGACACCACAAAGTTTTCGCCGTTTGGTGAAAGAGGGCTTATGCATGTCGGTGAAGAGTGTGTAGCTCGTTCAATAGTGTGCACGAGCATATAGTGGAATGGGGTCGATGTGGCAACACTAGGTTGTGGTGATGACGGATAGTTGGATCCGGATGTCACCGAATGCCTTCGGCTTCCACCAACACCACGTCGCGAGCCTACTGAAGGTGATACAAGTTGTGGAGGCGCACTCACCGCCCAGATCTTGATGGTGCCGTCCGCAGATCCAGAGGCCAGTAACACACGATCAGGGCCGCCATAGTTGCCGCAATCGGAACCGAAAACAGAAGCGCACGTTGCTGGTAATACACATACCGTCCAGACAGCATCGGTATGTCCATCGAGGGTAGCTTTTGGATCAACACGCCCTCTTTCCCACACACGAACAGTTGCATCTTGTCCGCCGGAGAATATCCATCCATCGCCGGATACTCTACCACCGGTAGCGAAGGACGCAGACGAAGGGCATGCTGCTAGAGATGTTACAACGCCATCATGGCCACGATGAGACCAATACGGAGAAATGTCCAAGTCGTTGCTCATACTATGTTGGTTTGCATAGCTTGCAGGGATAATCCATCTTTTGATCATGCCATCATCACCCGCTGTACATATTTCCGGTTCGGTGGGACTACCGCCGCCCGTAAAGATCACAGACCGGACAACGTCAAGATGCCCACGAAGAGCGAAGCGTACTTTGAAATTCAATGGGTCGGAGCGAGAGTTTTGGCTGGCGGCTTCACGAGTTTCTCCTTGACTTGCCCTCCTCCTGTGCAGGTCTAGACTCGTTTTACGCTTGCCGACCCGAGGAGGCGACTTTGAGGGGATGTTATTGGCACTTGGGAATGCTTCCGTGTCAGGTCTTCGCGATGCAGGAATTTCTTGGGGTATATCGGTTATTGGTTCTTCGAAGTTCCAGCTCTCAGAGTCTTCCTCCGCGACTGGCACACTGTCCAGACTCCTCTCTTCCTGGTTCGGTATCTGGCGCCCTTGAGCGTCAAATGTATGCGTAACTTTTTCCACCTGATCTTCAGGGACTGAGGAGAAACTCTGCGTTGGTTGTGTGTGTTGCGGTTGTCCAAAGAAATCGGATCCATGCGAATTATGTTGAAGAGGGGGAGCTTGACCTGAAGGTTCACGAGTCATTTGCGGGGCTTGGTGAAATTGTTGTGCTTGTTGGGCAAAACTTTGAAGTTCCGCAGTTGTTGGCATATTTTGTGATTGGTGGTTAGATCCAGACGTGTTTGGTAATGTAGGTAGCTGAGATTGCATCTTTTGCCGGTGTTGATGAAGATAGAGCTGTTCCTCCATGGAGGCGGCGGCGACGTCTCTGTGGTTCATAAATCCAGAACCATTCCCAAGATGCAAAGCCGGCTGTGGGGCGGGTTGAGCAGGCGGCGTCAATAAATATGTTATCTCTTCGACGCATTTTGTGAGATACAGTTTCGATTTCTCTTTGAGAGAATCCCGTTCTGCCTCAGCACGCTCAGATTCCGGGTCGACATTGAGGAAGGAGTTGTGAGGTTTGTTTGGTGCTGTTGATAGTAGTGTTAGCTTATTTCATAGACACAAAGAGTTATAAACAGAAGAGAGATGTAGCGCACGCTTGCTGGGCTTCGTACCACGGGAGGTCGTCTTGGCCTTTTCCTTCTTATCGTCTGCTGTCGTTGGGGCCTCGACCCCTGCTGCAACAGCTTTGCTTTTTGCTCGCTCGTCCATCAACGCCCGCTCTAGCATGCGAATGTGCCTGTTCAATTGATCATTGAGCTTCTTCGCACTTCGGACTTCGCCCTCTTGCTTTGCGATCTTCGCCTTCATTTCTGCGCGTTCAATATCCCAAGCATTTCTCGCTCGCTCATGATTATGCCATTCTAGCTGGAGAAAGCGCATGACACCTGATCACACCATCAGTCCATATATCAAGTTGCTGTGACGGCCAGAAGATGTTCTCACCCTGAAGCGTGTATTCCGTCCCTTGCGGCGCACTCCCGTCTCCTCCGCCCGCTGCGCCGCCTGCATTCATGGCTGACGGCGACTGCCATGCCATAGCGCAACTCTTGTATTGGGGAAGGGTCTAGATAAGCAGGCGGTTTAAGAGTATCTCATGCGTCGTCGGATCGGAAGGGGTTGAGTAGTGGAGTTGGCTAGTTGGCCGCAGCGAGGGAGGGAGAAGCTCGGATGTTTTGTAGGAACGCTCGGGCCTAAATAGACACGAGTGCAACGTCGCAACGGGCTGCGAAGAGAAGCGCAACAGCGTGGAAGCGTAGATAGTGCTCAGGAAGATGACAAAAGGGCACTATCTCGCCGACTGACGTGTTTAAGGGAGTCTAGTTGGGAGACGGATGTCGTTGTGCCAAGCCTAAAAATCGCGCTTTCCCGTTTCCGCACTAGTACTAATACCCATAGATTGATGCTATCAATTCATGTACCCAAGACACTGATCCTCTACAACAGTCATGTTGTATTGCGTCTCTCCCGCTTCATTTCGTTTGAAACACATGGCATATGCAAGAGTTATACATTGATCGCCTCAAATTCTAGGCTTTCAGGGTTGCCAGTTTGAGTTTCCATGGACCCATTATACGGAAGGCGACCACGACGGCTTGATCGCAATACCATCCAGCAAAGACGACGCATCGATGACCGACATCTTTCTCTGATGATCATGCTCAGAAGATATCCCTTCGGGCTCTGTATGGCTCAACGAGGTCAATATATGCCTAGTACTCTCAACCCTCTCAAAACGCACTCAAATACACCGATTGGACGACTATCTGGTTACTCTCCATTCCAACCAAGGCTACGTTTGGCTACAGCCCACAAAATACTCAAAGGTACATAGTTAACGAGTTGAAAGACACCGAGGTGAGTATATATGTAAGTAACACATTTCCCTCCCTGTTCAACATACTCTTGTTTCAAACTTCACCTCTCATGAGTTTGGTGCACATCTTAAGCACCATGTCTCGGTCTCCAGACATGCTCATTCTTTCCTTGGTCTCGAGATGATCAAGGCTTACTTTCCTTACTTCTCTGTACCATCGTATTCAGTTTTCCTGTATTCTTCTTTCCACATGGCCATTCTTTGGGATAAAACCCACGCTTCACGTCGCACAAACGCCCTCTTCGGATTTAGCATCACGGCATCACAACAAAACGCCATACTATGGAAGGCCAGAGTTAAATCTATTCTACACATTCCGGAGCGTATTTGGAGTCCTACTAACGGTGGATGGGCTGTCGCCAAGAACGCAAAAAATGGGTATCGCTACTGCCTGGGACGTTCGGGCTTACGATGATGGGAGAAGACCGAAAGTATAAAAGGCGGCTGGACCCTTACTCAAGGGAGAAGAAGATCAACCCTGGAATCACACAACCTAGGGAACCTTCCCAGCTAAACTTGCACGTCGCCTCATCAGTGCACAGACGCGCAGTTCCTGCCAAGTCCACTCACGTGCCTGCATTTTCCGAGATACATCTTTCTTTCGGCTTAGCGCACATACAACGACATTCCCATTCCCTTGACTTCGCTCGCACCCCCAACCACCCTACCCACCCCACCCGCCGCCCCATCCACAACATCGAACACGATCCAATACTCAAGTTTCACGATCGCGCACCTCTATTAATAACAATCAACAATCAAACTTTGTCCAAATAGCTCACGAAAATGCCTGGTGGTAAAGGTACGCGCCTGACTCCACAGCTCGCGCCTCAAGATCCCATCGAGCTGACTAGTCGCGATAGGAAAAACCGGTGGCAAGACGGGAGGAAAGGGAGATTCGCACGGCAAACTTATCAAGTCACACTCTGCGAAAGCAGGGCTACAGGTGAGCAATCGCGCAATGATGCTCCTCCCCAAGCATTGCCCAACCCACTTTTGGACGTTTGGGTCGTAGAACGCACGCGTTAACGCGCCATAACAACACAGTTTCCTTGCGGTCGCATAAAGCGCCACCTACGAAACATCACCCGTCAGAAAACGCGCATCGGCGCCAAAGCTTCCATCTACCTGACCGCCGTCCTCGAATATCTGACCGCCGAAGTCCTCGAGCTTGCAGGTAACGCTGCCAAGGATCTCAAAGTCAAGCGCATCACGCCACGTCACTTGCAACTCGCGATCCGCGGCGACGAGGAACTCGACACGCTCATCCGCGCTACCATCGCCTTCGGAGGTGTCCTACCACATATCAACCGTCACCTGCTACTCAAGGTTGAGACGAAGAAGAAGGGCGCGCAGAAGGAAGCATAAATTCGATGTCTCATCTCATTATGTGTTGACGACGCGCCAAAGCACAACAACGAAAATGACGCGTGATCAAGGCCGCGAGAGAGAGAAAATAGCAAACAAAACATAATGATGGTTAGGCAACAGTGGCAGCCTTGCATGGAAGGTCTGATGCTTACAAAGCGATCGAGATGGCTCGATTTGTGCGATGGATGTGGCTGGATACGTGCATCTGTTTTCTTTTCGTTTTACGTGTGTTGTTGAGCTGTCTAGGGTCAGGCGGGAAACATTTGTACCACATCTGTACCTCTCGCGCTTCTGGCCACGCGTTCAGAGCGAGTGCTCGCTGCTTACTGCCCAGGCCATGTTGTTTTGGAAGCGAAAAGTCAGGGAAGGCAGCCGTGTGCTCGCGATCCACCGAACTCGTGCGCCCGTGCGTGTGTAAGAGAGCCAATACACGAGCAAGCATGACCAGGGTTTTCTTCAGTCCCATCTTCTTTCCACTTTTTTGAAGGGTTTTCTCTTTTTCTTTTCAAAACACCTAGTCTCTGGCGCGTGTGTATGGGTGGACGGACGGACGGACGGATGGATGGGTAGGCAGATTAAAGGTCTTTGGGGTTCACCTTTTTTCCTTTTTCGTCACTCTGCTCGGATTAGTTTTCCTTTTGTCATACCACATCTTATACAAAGAAGTTCTACCCGTCGGTCTTTGAAATTATGTGATGCGCGCGCGCCTGCTCCATAAGCCCCCTCCATTCGCTCTTATGTTGTGTTGTTTCATTCTGTCGTATCTAACTCAACAAAGAACATTCTCCCCCTAAATCAGATCATAATTGTCCATTCAACTCCAACTATAATAGAGGTAACCCATTTGCTGTAGCTTATACCATAACCCGTTATGGTTAAATTCCACATATTATAGAGTTATTTAACTATACAAACAACATCTCTATAAACTTGTGTTAGGGTAATTATACTCTCTATTCTAATACACTAATATCGCTACTTTCAAACAGTAGTAGCCAGCTACGATTACTACATACATTGAGAGACAGTTCTTTGTCTACAGAAAGAATTAATCCACTATAATATTTAAAAGAGCTAATAACCTAGAGACTTTTGTAGTTTTATACAAGACAAATACAGAGTTAGAAAGGCGTGAGCTATGTTTCTAGAATACGACTTCCTCCACATTGTCCTTAATACTTATGTTAGTTTCCCCCCCGTCATTCAACAATTCTACTAAAGATAGATAAGAAGGCAGGCTTCTAGCAAATAGAAAAAGGAGGAAAGGTCGTAGACAAGTTTAACTCTTATTAGTTGGCATTATTAGCATTAGGAAAATCCGCTGGCTCTGCACAGAATCAACTAACAGAGCACGTTATTTATAAGATTGGGATAAAGTGAATAGCCAGCTAATAGCTTTTCTAAGAAGAGTTTTTGTAGGGGTTATTGGTCTTTTAATAGGAGATATGAAGGTGTGTAGAATTTAGGGATACCACTTACCTCTTATATTCCCCCCTTAGATAAGAGTCAGAGTTGCACTTAACTCAAAAAAAAAAGAGGATAACCTTGCCTATTATAATACACAACCTCTACCTACCCACCTGCTCTATTCCCTTAAAAATTACCCTTACCACACCCTACCTCCCCATCATACACACGCACAGTAAAAACCAAACAATTCTAGTTTTATACCACGTCGCCGATGTTCAACCACACCTTCTTACTATCCAGTTAAACTCTTCCCTTTTCACAAAGGAAACACAACGCTGGCTCGTTTTATTTATAAAAGTTAGTTATAAAGGGAGGTACCTAGTAATGGAGGTGAATGTGTATCCAAGCCGGTACTCTCTAGCTAGAGGGCAAGCTATGGGAAGAGGAGAGGAGAGGAAACGGACGGTAGGTTAGTAATTCCCACTAATAGGATGTCAGAAACCGAGTGGAATGTGGATTCCAATTGAGATAGTGAGCGGGGTGGTCGGAGATATTGTATACAAGCTCAACCTCTTCCTCTTCTTTTCTTTGTTGGAGTTGAATGAGGGGACTAAGGGGTTTTTTTTTTCATGCAAGATCGATAAAGATTGAGGTTTCGATTCTATATGGCATCGTTGAAGATTAAAGCTACACGATTGAATCTATAACTTCCATTCACACATGCGAATTTGTACGAGGAGAAAAAGGAAAGGAAAAAAAAATTGCAAATGTCAAGCACTGAATTATTCCTAAGCACCTCAAGAGTTCATCATCGTGAGGCCTACGTACCATAGTACCGACTATCTTAGCCGGCGACTATGAGCCACCCATTCATGACCTCTTTGCTCTTTGCTGAAATATAGTGTTGTGTATCAAGACTCCAAGCGCCTGTCCTATTCCTAGACTGTGTCCTAGCGCCCAGAATGCTAAAGCGAATCCTCATGTGAAATACCCAGCAACCATAATAGATCTTCCATCATCTCCTGACGGAAGCCATTCATTTGTCACCCTTTTTCTTCCGCAATGTTTGACCTTCTCCGCCGAAATTCTTGGGACCTTCATCCGCGGCATCACCCTCCTTCCTCACCGGCTTGATCTCATACCCGAAGAACAGTTTCCCAGGAGGCAAACGAAGTGGCTGCGGACCATTGATCCTACGCACAGTGGGCGGTGGGTTAGTAGACTGTCCAGCAACCGGCGTCGACGCTTGTGGTGTGACTGTCTTGCTGTTCTTCTTTGAGCTGAGCTTGTGACCTGATGAGAGGAAATGTGACGAAGTTGCTCTAGCACCCGCAGCGGCTGATGTTGCACTGGGTGCAATAGCGGCATAGTTGATAGCCTGCGCCATGGATCCGGCCGAATGAACCGTTCCTCCCTTGCCGGCCATGACGCCCTTTGGCGTGCTCGTACCGCTCGTCCGTTTTGGCTCCTCGTACCCAACTGGCGGGGCAAAGTCGACGGACAAATCGGTCTCGATGGTGCATATCGCGTTGCTGGGATGTGCTGGCTTGGTCTCGAGAACGGCCATGTTGTAGATGCTATCGTTGTAGCTGAAGCTGAAAATGTCGCCTTTGGTCAGACATGAGAAGTTGCGGAAAGCTTTCTCAAGCACGGCCCTGGGGTCTGATATGTCGAGGAAGGACGTATCTTGGGGCTGGAGCTTGATGAAAGAGCCTAGAGGTATGTCTGTAGACTTCACCTGCAAGAGATCGCCGGGATCCAAGTTCAGAGTCTGCATGATCCAGAATGGGAGATAGATTTTGCCCTCCTCCGCTATGAACTCCAGCACACCAGCATGTGTCTTCTTTCCATCTGCGGCACCGTTTATGAGCTCGAAGAGCATAGGATATGTGATGTGCAGGCGGGTGAGCTTGTCCAGCGCGCTGGGTGGCAGGAACACCTTGCCGCCGTGGTTTGCCTCGACACGGTCTGGGCCGGGAAGCATGGCGACGGGATAGCAACGGAAATACTCATCAAATCGTCGGGGAGCGCCACCGCGGCGCAGCATCTGGTGTTGGTACATGGCCATCGGGTCGTCTTCGTCGTAGAAGTTGGGGTTGAACTGGAATGGCGGGTAAGTGGGTGGGTTTGTAGGCAGTGGTGGGGTGGGTTGCTCTTACCATGTCGGTGCACGAAGTGGTTGTGCAAAATCAGACGCCGAGGTAAATGAACCGAAAAGACTTGCGACACGATATGCGAATTTTGATAATAGAATTCCAGAGAAATGGCGTTATAGAGAGGTGAATGTAAGGACAATGATGGAAACTTATGGATATGACGAAGCAGGCCAGATGCTAGTAGGGCTTAGGGCTAGGTAGCACTACGGGGAGCTAGAACAGCCGTCTCCGCTGTCGCCTGCTTCGGAACAGCACGCCCTCTCATTGGTCAGAGCTTGGAGCTCATCAAACCCGCGTCTACCTAGAAACGTCACTGGACGATCTTTCTTCCGACATCCCTCCCCTTCGTTCCGATCGTTACATGTATGGATGTTAACACCGCAAAGGAAATAGGAAACACATAATATGGCGAGTTCGTCGAACAATTTCTCCGCCGCCCGGCCTAAACGCGCTGGCGATCACTTCACCCGCACACACCACCTGGATTCCAATGAGCCGTCTACAAAGAAACCTCGCTTCGACCCGCGAAACCCGTCTACTCTCGCTCCAGACAACGACGACGACGATGACCCAACGCTAGACGCAGATGTGATAGGCAAAAGTGGCGGAGTGAAGCGCAACGCTGTGAACATTGATGGTTACGACTCCGACAGCTCAACAGAGAATTTCAATGAGCGCGCGGAAGCAAGAAACAAGAAGCAGGAGAAGGAAGATGACGACGATGATGATGACATGTTTGCCGACGACGACAAGGATGACGATCAAGACGAAGACACGCGCCGCGGCGGCGGCGGAGACAAGAAGAAAAACGTGCGATTCCTCGACGATCAGGAAATAGAGGGACAAGAAGCTACCAGCAAATCCGGAGGCCACGTCGCGGTCGACTTCGGCGGCAACCCCAAAGCACGCGCAAAGGACGAAGAGAGTAGCAGCGAAAGTGATGACGAAGAAGAGCGCGACATGCTGGATCCCGAGCTCGATGAAGAAATCGGCGCCGGAGGCAAGAAGAAACACGCCCCCAAGCTCGACGCCTTCAACATGAAAGCCGAGCAAGAAGAAGGCCGTTTCGATGCGTCTGGAAACTACGTCCGTCGAGCACAAGACCCCCTCGCGACCTACGACTCATGGCTCAACGGCATCTCCAAGAAAGAGATGAAAAAGGCCAAAGAGGCGCAGGACAAGCGCGATGCAGAGCTCCGAGAGCGCGAACGAGCCGCCGACTCCATCGTCACGAGCGAAGAACTCTCCACCATGATCCTACACCTCGAAATGGGCGAGACCCCCATGGAAGCTCTAGCCCGCTACGGCAAAATGCTCCCTCAGAAAAAACCCACCCCCAAGGCCTCGGCGCGGCGCAAAAAGAAGCAATCAGAAATGGACGTCGACCAACAAGCCACCACCACCACCACCGCCGCCGTCCCACCGGCAGCAACCCCCGACCCATCCGAGACCGAAGCCGCAACAAAAGCCAAACAAGCCATCGACGCCATCACCGACAGCGCCGGCCACCTCACGGACCGCGGCGTCGAGGACGTCTACCACCTCTCCCGCGAAGCCATCATGCGGCAGTACAAGCGCGAAACGGGCGAGGACTGGAAGCACCCCAACCCGCCCAAGGTCGAGTACGAGTTCCACTGGCTGACGGCCCCCGAGGACGACGTCAACGGCCCGTACGATGTCCCCACGATGCGCGCTTGGCAGGCGTCCGGCCAGTTTGAGCACGGCGCCGAGTTTCGCAGGGTGGGCGAGGTCGAGTGGTCGAGGGTCTTGGATTTGGATGATGACGAGTGAATGAGGACATTGGCATTGAGCAAGCCGAGAAGGAAGAAAAAAAGGGGTTGGATGAGCAATCAAGTAATGAGCTAGGAGAGAAGAAAAAGGGGACGTTTTTTTGCCTTGTGGTGGCATAATTTCTGTTATGAACGGAGGGTGGCAAAAGGGATATGTATGCTCTTGTCCGCCCCTTTTTTTTGTGTGTGTGTGTGTGTGTGTACATGTAATGATATGATGAAATGATAAAATCGATGCGAAGGAAGAAATGCAAAATGTTATGCATCTCCTACTTTCCTCAAATCCTCTCTCTCTCTCTCTCTCTCTCTCTCTCTCTCTCTCTCTTGATGTCTCCCCCTTTTCACTTTTCCTTTTCGTTCTTGTATGTAGTTGGCCCTACCTAAGTTTCCAACCAGACCCAGCAGCACTTGAGACGTAATGTATGTACATAAGAACAGTCTCTATTTCCTCGATCGAAAACTTCACAAGTAAAATCCATAAAAATGAATTAACTATGTACCTGACTAACCGTACCATACCATTCACTCATCCACTCATTCAGCATTTCCCAGTTGCCACCTTGTGAACAACAAAACCTCCTAATATTCGACGATTCAAAACCTCATCACATCACCAGAATCTTGACGTTACACACACACACACAAAATCCCCTCCCCTCCCTCCTTACATACCATCCACACAACACAACACAACACAACCAACCAACACACACCCTCGCTCGCTACAGTCACCTGACCACCAACCTATGCGAGCTTTATCCTCGCAACAGCAGCCGAGATGCGTACGTGCGCCGCGCATGTGTGTGTGGTTTTTTTTACGCGAGGTAAACGTATTGGTTAGCCGAATGGTTGGTTGGCAATGGTTGGTCGGGTGTAGCCGGCCGGGGGGAAGTTTGGAAGGCTTGGGGTTGGCGCCGCGCGCGCGCGCGCTCGGGGGTTAGGGATGCGGATGGGATGGGAGGAGGGAAGGTAAAGGGGGGTTTTTTGTGTTGTGTAGGTAGGTAGGTAAGTATAATGTAGGTTATGTGTGGTTATGTATGTAATTGTGATGCACAAGCGCACACTCGCGAGCGCGAGCGCGCGCAAAGTGGTTATGTATGTGCAAGGTGAGGGTTTAGGGGAAAAAGGGGAAAACCACGAAAAACGGAAGCATAGCAGCACAAAGACGGGGGAAAGATTTTCCAAGGGACTGACTAATTTGAAAGATGCGGCTTTGTGCGGCGGTATCTGTGCGAAAGAAAGCGAGAAGAGGAAGAAGTGGTGATTGGTTTTTTTTTTTGATTGATGTTGGGATGGCGTTGGTTGAAAGGAATGGGTGAAGGGAGGAGGGGGGAGGGGGTCTGTGAGGGTAGATGTGCATGTTTATGTTCGTGTGCAAGGTGAGGTGTGTAGGTAGGTAGAGATGTGAGGAGGGAGGGTGTATAATTTTTCTTTTCTATTTTTCGTTTTTTTAGGGGGGTAGATACAGGAGATCGAGGACTGAGTGAGTGACTGCGTGACTGTTGAATAGGAGCGAAACATATTAACGATGGATCTCTGTATATACATGTACCTTGTGTTACATGTACATACATGTACAAGCGTATAGCTCACCATATGAAAGCCTTCCATTAATTCACAACATCAAAAGCAGCGCAGCGCAGCCTTTCAATTTCGGAAGAAGAGATTACGTACGGAGAAAACAATCCCTCTTAAAATGAAGAATAATAAAAGAGGGGGGAAAAAAGGAAGGGGGTGTGATCGGTGGCGATGCAAGATGATGGACCAAAGATTGGGGGCAGCTGATGTGGGAGCGTGATGCACTGATGCACATCCCACCCGCCCAAGGACTAATTATTTTTTCTTCTGGAAAATCATTGATTGTCAATTAACGACCCCGCGCACGCACGCACACGCACACGCACGCACACGCGCGCGCGCGGGCGCGAGCGGGAGGATGCGGGTGGAGAAATACATATGATGAATAGCTATGCGCAACACGCGTACAGTGCACGAGGAGGACGTTGGGAGGGTTAGGTACTTTGAGCCGAAGCGAACTATCAAAGGGGAGGGGGGTTCTCGGACGATTGTTAATTTGCAGTTCGGTCGTTGAAAGGTTTAAGGGGTAGTTAGATGAGTTTCGCTCGTACCTACGTCTGTGGTAGTTATGTTTGTTGAAATTGAAGACGCTACCAATGTAGCTAACACACACACACAGACGGGCGACGGCAGGACCGGCGGCGGTGCTACGGCTGCGGGCCGCAAGGAAGGCAAACAAGTAAACATTCTAGTGAATCTAGTCGGAGGGACTTGGATTTTGTTTTGGTGCCGGCGTGCTGTCAAAAAACAAAGAAGAGGGTAGCGTAGGTACAGGTTCAGTTAGCTGGGTCGATTGAGGGGGGCAAAGCTAGCTAAAAGAAGGGAAGCGTTGGGAGTTCCTTTTTTTGGTTCGGTGGCTTTTAAGATTAGAGGTTCATTTGACTTGACATTTGACGGGCGGAACGGCTCCGAAGGTTTGGAGCTTTTTTTTGTTTGGAGGAGTTGAGTGTTGAAGTGTAGGCATTGCTCGGGAGACGGAGGGATGGGATTCCGATGGCATGCTGCACAGTTGCATGTATGCTACGGGTATTATCAGATGGTGGGTATTCTATATGTAAGTATGCTTGAAGTGACGAGGTGCAGTTGCTTGACGACGGGCCGCAAAGAAGAAACGAGACGCATGGTGAGTCGAGTCTGGATCTGGATCTGAATCTGGAAGTGGTCAAAGGGGTGGTCGAGGATGCGCTGCGACGCGATGCGATGCAAGATGCGGGCGACGGAGCTTCGACGCAGTATCCCAGTCGAGTACCGATGTACAGTAAGTACTGTATCCAACCAAAACAGAGGCATTTGTGCGTTTGCATGGCGCAAGAAGCAAAAAGGAGCTGTGATGAGTTTGAATGTTACGGGCAGATGGGATAAGAGGACATGGATGGGACATAGTTTTAGGCATCATCCATGCGCGCACAGAGTACGAGGCGACGACTTGTCGTCCGTTGACTACATTCAACTAACTGGTCGCACGGATGCAGCACGGCGAACGAGACAAGACGCCCCCAGAGCCAATAAAGCCCCCGGGCGCAGGCCCTTGGACTCCCTCTCTCTGTTCAGTGACTCTTCACACGCACCACCGTACACGCTCCACCCGCTGCATTCGTTCACGCTGCCTGCACCTGCACTCAGCACTGTGCACTGCAGTGCGTTTACGGCCATGCTAAGAGCAGAATGAAACCTTCTGCGTGACTCAGCCGGCAGCCCTGACATCCACCAGGCCCTGCTGCCAGCCTGCACCGCACCGGCTGGGCAGGAATACCCATCTTCTTTTGTAACGGATACTCCGGTACTGGATGGCAGATGCAGCCGGCCGAGAAGGGGGGCAACTGAAGCCAAAGGGAACAACATTGGAACCGCTTCGTACCACGGTAACATTGCTGTTGGTGTAGCAATCGCAGCCGCTGCGGTACCGCTCATGATACTGTATACATACTTACATGTACAGTCCATGTACAGTCTGTATATAAACACTCAAACATGCCCACTCGCTAACGAATCGATACATGAATGCGGTTGCCGTCATGGATCATGGTGGTTGGACTTGAGACGAGCAAGACGTCGAATGCCGGGCATCCATCCATACGAGAGAGCATGTAGAAGAAAAGGAACCTTTGAACCCCCCTCGTGATTCGTAATTGCTGCAGGTGTACCTACGTATGTTATGTATGTACTTTCAAATGTTAGTACCTTTGTAGGGCCGGCCATTCATGTTCCTTCAGCAACGGTGCCTGACAGCCAGTTTGCTAGTAGTTAGTGTGTTGTGTACGCTTTGGGTGTCTATTGTGGTCGTGTGTGTGTGTGTGTGTGTACTGTTAGTGTACTGTACTCTTCGTCCACCACTCATCCCTCTCCCTCACGCTCCTAACGTTAACAGTGCTAACCAGCACCTGCTAAGCTGCTGCACCTGCGTTCTGCTCTCTGCCCTGCGCTGCCTGCCTGCCTGCCGCCCGTCCATCCGCCCGTCTCCCGCTTTTCTGCATTTTGCACTCTGCTCTTCCTCTTCCTCTTCTTCCTCTTCTTCTCTCCTTCTCCACCTCACACTCTCGCTTTTGCCCCCCTCCTGCGCACAATCATCCCCTTCCCACACCCCCTCATTTCCCATCTGACGTCGCCTGCACAATAGCCCGTCGGATTACGACCCACCTAGAATAGCGGCTGCGGCTCATTACCCACGACGACGGTGCCAAAGGAGCAGCTGGGCCCGCCAAAAATACCCTGTCAACGCTTGCTGGACCTCTCATCTCTCTCGTCGCCGCCACTAGCCACACGAACTCTGCCCTCCCCTTTTTCCACCGCCTCCGCCGCCCACGTCTCTCCTAATCCCAATCCCAATACCAATACACAGACCCTACCACACGCTACTAGACCCTACCAGCCCGGTCTGCGTCCTTAACCCTTTCTTTTAATAAGCTGTCCTGGCTCCCGGAAGGCGAGGCCCTGCGACGAATCCTGCTGCCTCTACTCTCTCTAGATCCTCCGCCACGCCAGGCCTTGGCACCCCAAATGTACTAAACGACCCTGTACCTCACGGCCGTTCTTTTTTTTCCCTCCTGAACCACTTCAGCTCTCCATCCGACATCACCACCCACCATGTACTCCGCATACGACGCGCCCTCGTCGCGGTCACCCGGCTCCCACCGCCATCAGGCTCAAACTCTGCATCGCCAGCCCTCCCGCCAGTTTGACGCCTACGGACAGCTCCCTCAGGCCGGTGGTCTCTACACGGCAGATGACCACCAACGTGGCTACGACCAGCAGCAGCAGCAGCCGCGCAACTACGAACGCCTGAACCAAACCATCCATTCCGCATACAACAACTATGACATGGGCTCCCAAGCCTGGAATTCAAACGCTTTTGCCCAGAACACCCTTGGCTCTCTGGGTGGTGCGGCTTCTCGCATGAAGCAGCAAGGTCGAGGAGGTGGCCGCAGCCAATTACCAACCGTGAGTCCCCTGGCGGCGACGACTTCTATTGCACACTCTAACGCTGACATTTTTCTTTCAGGGCTGGATGGACCCTCCCCAGCAGAATCTTCCCACGTTCGCGTTACCGGGTCTGGGCAATGCCCATCACAACTCGCTGCTCAATAACAACGGCAACAACATGCACCAGAACCAGTTCTCGCACGAAGTAGACGAGGAGCTGATCCCAACCGCCATCGTCATCAAAAATATTCCATTTGCGGTCAAGAAGGAACAACTGGTGCAGCTCATGACCGATCTCCGGCTGCCTTTGCCTTATGCCTTCAACTACCACTTCGATAATGGTGTCTTCCGCGGTCTTGCCTTCGCCAACTTCACCACCGCAGAGGAAACTGCCCAAGTCATCGAAGCCATGAACCATTTCGAGCTGCACGGCAGGAAGTTGAGGGTCGAATACAAGAAAATGCTGCCTCTGGCCGAACGGGAACGGATCGAGCGCGAAAAACGCGAGCGCCGTGGACAGTTGGAGGAGCAACACCGCCCCATGCCGGGCAATCTTCAGACGCAGCCTTCCTATGGCTCTCTAGCCTCTCATATTCCAGCAACCTCTCCATCCCCGGTTTCGGGGTTGCGATCCCAAAAGCCTGGTATGTGGGGTGTGTCTGAAGCCGAACGGTCACCAACTAACCCGCTTGTAGAGGTTGACCTCAATGATCCTCAAGTGCTGCAATTCTACTCGCAGCTCTTGATTTTCAAGGAGGCCCCTGAGCGCGACAGCATGACCTTCCCTTCTTCCCTGTCTCCAACACAACGACGCATCGTACACACTTTGTCACACCAATTAGGCCTCGCACATGTGTCCAAGGGTGATAGCTCCCAGCGCCAGCTGCATGTTTTCAAGCTGCATGAGACGCAGGGGTTGAGCCCACCAATGCCGCAACTGTCCTCAAACCACGCCACCGAGCAGCCTCGTCGTGGACTCAACCGTGCCGCAACCACGGACTTCAGCGATGTGCGCGCCTCTGAGGGCTTCTACAGTGCATTCGGCAGGCAAACATCGGGGCTGCTAGGCTTCCCCGATTCACCTGGCGGTTTGGCAGCGGCGCCAAATCTGCGAGCAGCCAAGTCATATGCTGATCTACGATCGTACACCCCTTCACCCGCACCTTCGACGGCTAGCCATCCCATTGGTCGCCTCGGTGCTCCGACTCTCGAGGGATTATCCTTCGTCGGGGGTACTTCGACCAATCCCAACGGCACTCCGACAACCAGCTCCATGTCTCAGCGGGACGAGGGTCTTCTAGAACGGGAGTTGGGTCGTATGCAGATTGGGTCCGGCTTCGGTCAGGGTGGAAGCCCGCGCTCCCTCCGACAAATGACTTCTTGGGATAACCCCGGACCAGGACCTATCGGAGGGCACCGCACCTTCGGCGGCAATTACGACGACCGCCCTTCTAGGCAACCGCGTGGACCTCTTCCCGAGCGCGGTAGCGGTTTCAGCCGTCCCAGACAAAACGGCCATCAGGGGCGAGGCAGCGATGAACTGTCCACCAAATCGAACGTTGAAATCCTTGTTGGACAGTGAGCATCTACACGCGAATTTGGAAGAAAGTTCGAACGACAGATGACGACGTTAACGGCCTCATACACCTTGGCCTAGCTCAGGATTATCTTGACTCTCACGACGTATACGATGAATGACGCTACGACAGTAGAGACTACATCCAATGGAGCTCGGGCTCACGATCTCGCATTTCCATTTGGTTATTGAAAAAGCATTTCTTGGATATACTGGATCTCCGTCGTTGTTCTCTGCTTGTTACATCATCAGGATGGAGATTGTATTAGTTTTTTTTTTTTTGCTGCATGGGGAGGTTCCCTCCCTTTTCCTTACCTTTTTGCTTCCTCGACTTGAATTGCTATTATCGTGTGCTTGCTGTTTTGGATCACGCCGCCGATCCCCTGCACGTTTCGGTTTTGCCTGGCCAAGCCCGTTAACACGCTGGCAGTGACCGTTGTAGGCCACGGCGACGGCTACCCAATACGGCTTCCTTTCCCTTTGAAAATAGCACCAAGCTTTTGTTTCGTTTCCCTCCCTGCAATGCTGGCCTTGTTCGATTCTTTTTCACGCACCCAACCACACACTTCAACGAGTTGACGAAAGCGCACTCAATCACGACCCTGCGACGACGAGATACCTTGTTTCACGCGGCACCATATCTTAATCATGTCGGCATCAGGACAATCTAATTACAACGATCAAATCTATCAAAGTATGCAATGTACGAAAAATGAGCGCGCCCAGTGGGCAACCACACGATTCATGATGTCGATTCACATTCCTGCCTCACGACTACTACTGCCCTGCTTGTCGCGTTCCGCCCAGCGATCCCTCTTTCTGCCATCCGTCTCTCGACCTGGAGAACATTGCGTGTGTGTTTCTTCTGCTTCTTCTGCTGTCTTGTTTCTACATTTATCTCTAAGCTTTTTGCGGCATGCATATATACTACAACAGCCCGCTATTTAATAATTAACCTCTTGCCTCTTTCACACCAGTTCATTATAACTCTTTTTCCCTTTTGGATTAGTCTGTTTTTCTCGGTCCCGTTTCTTGTCTTGTCTATTTTGCCTTGGATTGGATAAGGCTGGAAGAGAAAGAGGGAAGGAAGCAAGGTAGTACAATGGAATGGTGAGCAGTAGCCAGTTAGCGAGCGGGTACGGATCTATAGGAATGCTAAGGAGATGTATTATCTTATTTTCCTTGCTCTTTTCCTCTTCCTCCCCTTTCCTTAGTTCCTCTAGGATGGAAATTGATTGATCCTTTTGTGAGAATCTATCTTTCTCTCCCCTTCTTCCCCTCTACATCTTATGTGTGCGTGTCTGCGTGTGTGTCGATGGTGCCGTTAAAAATGTTGAGCTTGCTTGTTTAATTTCCTTTTTTCGTTGTCCATTCTTTTCTTTTCCTTCTTTCCTTTCCGTACATACACCATCTACACACACCAACACCACCACCCTCCTTCTACCTATATACCACAACCAACAATACATACATCCATCCATCTTCCTTTATACATCCCCACACATGAACAAATAAACAAAAAAAAAAAAAAAAAAAAAAAAAAAACACCCATCCCCATCCCCATTTAACCAACCATCAACAATATGTACTACCCTTTCCCACCTTCTCTCTTCTTCTACCTTAATATATATCCTACAAGCACCAACAGCAACAAAAGAAAAAAGAACCTCTTCCCTATGGATGTTAAACACATGTGTATATCTTGGTATTTGGTATTTAGTTGAACACGCAAAGGGGAGGAGGAGGAAGGGGATGGGGTGGGGAGAGAATGTGTTTGTGTTTGTGTATCCAGTATATTCCACTAAGTAAGTAAGTACCTAAGTAAGTACCCATCGATTTTTATCCATCTGAGAAGTTTCCTCTCTTCTCTCCATCATGTGTGTGAGAGAGAAGATTAAGAAAAGCGGGCGACTGAGCCGATTGTAACTCGTGCTCGCGCTTTTTTTTTTTTTCTTCTCATTTCTCAATTTTAATTTCTTGTACCTTCATTTTCCCTCTTCATTCCCTTGCTTTTGAGAGCTCTGAGCTGCTTGCGCTGTAATGGAAAACGCAGACTGGGAAAGGGTATTCGCAAAATTCCCCCGCCCAGTCAATCGAATCGAAATCGAATCATCCACAAGTCTTTGCCCCCCCTTCCCCCCAAGCAAGGAAGACCAGACCAGACCTTCAAACCCCCTCCTCCTCATCACCACCTTCCTCCGTCTTAATACCCTCATTCACACTCGTGAACCCAGCACTACTCTTAACCACGTCCTTCTCCTGCTCCTGCTCCTGATCCACATCACCCTCATCCTTCACCTCCTCCTTCTTAACCTTCTTCGACGCACGGGGCTTCTTTGCCTCAGCAGTAGCAGCAGTAGCGTCTTTCTTCTTGCGACCAGGCTTAGCCTTGACCACCTCCTTATTCACAGAAGCGTCGCCGTTGTTGTCGTTCGTAGCGTCTTCATCGTTGTTGTTGTTGTCGACAGCAGCAACAGCGGCGGCGGTGCGTTTCTTGCCTTTAGGAGTCGTCGCACCACCGTTGGTAGAAGTAGTGTCGGAAGTAGGGATACCGCATTCGTCGCAGAGAGCGCGGGCGTCGCGTTTGAGTTTTTGGCAGCGTTGTCGGATCCCTTCGAAGCTTACGCCGGCTTTGGGTCGGGGGTGTTAGTTTTGGATGGGAGGGAAGGGAGGGAGATGGGGGATTGAGAGGGGAGGGGGGTGGGTGTGAGCTTACCAGGCATGCCCTTGAGGAACTCCTTGTAGTCGTTGCCTGTGACTGAGGGACGTCCGAGACAGAGGAGGAGGAGCTGGGTGGGTGGATGGGTTTGGTTAGTTGGGTGTGTGTGGGTTTTTGGGGGAATTGGAGATTGGGATTGAGGGACTTACGCGGCGCTCGTTTTCGACGGACCAGGTGAACTTCTGTTTGGTTGGGGTGGGGGTGGTTAGTTTGGGGTTTTTTTTCTTGACTTGTTGTTGTTGTTTGGAGTGGGGAGGGAAGGAGGGAGATGGCGATGTTTTGCGTACCGGGTTGCCATCGGCATCGACAGCAGGAGCGGGAGCGGTGTCGCCCTTGGAAGCACCTGCGGCTTTCTTGGGAGGCATAGTGGTTGGAGTAGGTGGAGTTGTTGTCTTTTGTGGTAGATGGTGCGTGGTGTGTGTGCGCGAGAGTACGTAGATGCGGTTGCAAAGTGTGGTGTTGTGGGAGGAAAAAGAAGAGAGCGCGGTTTGGGAAGGCGAAGGGAGTATTTATAGGTGAGGTCGGTGGGCGGGACGATGAGAGTGCGAGGATCGATGAAGGTGAATGGGAGAGAGGATTGAAAGGTGGTGGTGGGGGGTGTAGAACTTGCGGTGATTGAGGTTTTGTGCGGACGGTTTGGTGAGAGTGAGAGTGAGAAGGACAGCGATGGTCACGATTGAGTTGTGTTTTGCATGGCTAGATAAACTAGAGTTCTATGGCTTTCTGTAAATTGCCTAAGGAATGTCTTGTTGAGATAGATATGATGGCTTGGGATATACTAGTTCGGTACGTGGAGTTTAGGGTAAAGGTGAGGTGGATTTGGTCGTATATGTAAAATTCAACGTGGTAGTTTTCTCTTTCTTGGGTACTATTGTAGTTATTACATGATTAAAACATGTTTCGTGGCATATTGTGTGCATCATAGGTAGTGTTTATTTTCATATAGTTAGGTGATGAGCAAACATGATGTGAGGCAATCCTGCTTGGTTGATTAAGGTCGACGAAGCAGTTTTCGAAAAGTGTTGATCGCAGTGGCCAAACTACATAACTTTGAACATACATACTCTCATGCCATTGTCACTTGATGCAATGCCTATGCGGTTTATAGAAAGAGGCAATAAAAGTGTAAAAAAAAAAAGTGAAATCGAGATCTCGTTTTTGCACAGAAGGGTCATGCTGAATGTGGTTAAAACTACGACTTTCAGCCCAACATGGTAGACCCACTACAGGGTAGCATATTCGGACACCCAATACCATTTTCAAAATATGTCAGCCGATCTAAGCAGGACAGTTGCTCCTAATAGATCTATGACCCGTTCTTAATTTGCCACGAGAGCTATACTCTTCGTTCACCCAATCGAGCAGTTAACTTGGCCCTGTCTGTCCACCTTAGAAAACATCGTATTCTCAGCCATCACAAGATCGAAAGGGACAACTGAAAGCAGATGTTTAGAGCTATACCGTGCTTCGTATAAGAACCCTCGGGAAAACCGACACCCCGTTCAATCGTCAGTTTACACCGAGTCTCGCCCATATGACGCGTCTTACCGGCAAAGAAGGCAACGCCATCAAGTTGACCCTAGATTCCTTCGGAACCGTCTGGAGCAGCTCCTGATTAATCGATTGGTTGTGTACTGTAATTCTGGCGCACTCGTTCTCACCTAGACTGTAGCGGGTCGCGAATTGTTTGGCCTGTAATAGTTGAGAAGGGCGATGATATCGTAGGGTCGACTCGTTGCTCGTATGGACGTGGGGGCCGGTGTACTTCCCCGATCCTTCGGGTTTCTTTGATCTAGCCAAGTCCCCGAGAAAAACGTGGCGCATGGGTTTTCTGGGTGGTTATTGCGGCAAAATGCCCTGGAATAGGAATATGACGGTTACATGAGAACCGACGCCGCGGCGACATGATACCTGGGACGGTGGGAAGTGGGAAGCTGGGAGAGGCTGAGCTTAAGGCTGACTGGAAAAAGTGGACCGGCCTGATACATTTGCATTGGGAAAGTTGGTGACAGACTTCAAAAGTCTCGAACGTCGTGTGTATATTTTCCTCATGTATTCACCACTGCATGCAGTTTCAGCATGTATGCTGTATATTTGAATCTCACCAGTTCTCACCTGCATGGCTTCAAATCGCGATTTTTGCGTACGACTGTAGTTATCGGTCGTAACGGTCTCATATTCAGCTGGCCCCATTCTCATTCAGAACTAAGCCCTTTCCAGCCATGGTATGAGAGCTTCTCTACGACGGCGCCTCGTAAGCACGATACTCAAGCCACCACCAAACCCAGAATATAAAAATGCTCCGTCATCCTTTGGCTGCACGGTTGCCTAAGATTTGACCCCAGCAAGTCTCGCCGCCCTGTACTGCGATTTGCTTAGGGACAATATATTCGTCTCGCACGAGGATCCGAAATCCGCAGGAGGATGACTAGTCGATGCTAAATATTGATGTAATTCTATCCACTTTTGAGACATGAGTCGATCAGCTACCTTGGGGTTGGTCTTTGAATCGACTCGAGCGAGGTATATGCTAAGCGCTTGCGAAGAGCAGGGTGTCCAGTAGGCAACTGGCATTTCTGCAATGTAACTGCGGTCCAGTCCGCGCCTTTTCCGGAAATATTTGTATCTGCCCATGCCGCTCTTGGCTCGAGGTACTTGACTTAAGATCAGTTGAACGTGCACTCCAAGTATCGTCTTTGTGTTGCTTCACTCCCTTATCCAGTCACACGAGCGTTCAATCCAATTCTCAAAGCCGGTTATTTGCCTCCTACTCCTTCGTTGTCTTCTTCGAGAACCACTCTTTTCGATATCAAGGATCCGTGTCCTGACTCAATCTTCCTGCAATCCATTAGCATCGAACCGAACGCTGCCACTATGTGCTTGAAGATCGTGGAAGTTTATCCGGTATGCGGATGCACATATTACGTTCACTCTGTCGATCCTTGCTCAAGTTTTGGAAGACATTCAGTGACGGAAAAGGTGGTGTATGTGGGATCAAGTTGCCCGAGACATAGCTAGCACGGGGTTGCTTGCGGTTGGGGCGATACGGACGGTTTATGACGAACCCATCGAAGACTTGATGTCGAGTTTGCTTGTTTGGCGCATGCATCCAGGTGTCTTAAATCGATGAATACGGAACACGGAACGGCATTTAATATCACACTTTGAAAGGCAGGCTCCTTCGTTGTAGAATTGGTGTAAGTTTTTTCCGCCTATAGCAAGGGCAAATGCTAATCTGATACCAGTATATATATGGTTGGCGTTATGGCGGAATATTGATGACAGGGTTTCACTGGAGTTCTGTTTGGGGAGGTTTCCACTGGCGACTAATATCTTGCTGTATATCGCAAATACGTTTTATTATATCCATCAGCTGGGCAGATGGACATACATTTTGAAGCATTTAACATTGGCATAAGTTGTTCATTCGAATCCTGGTGATGAATCCATGTTTGGCCACTGTAGATTGTATAAATTTCACTCAAATGCCGTGCTCGTAACAAGCCGTTCTAAGGCTATTTTACACTGTCGTCCGTAGTCAACGTTATGAAGCAACATCATAGTAGCCTGGACTTAGGTATTTGACTCCAAGTTTGGTTGAATGAAATGTAGAAATATACCGGACAAAGTCATTTTATTCCGAATGTCGATGTGGTGCGTGAGTGGGGTGGGCGAACGAGGAGCAGCTTAGGGCACTAACCCGGAAGCGGTGCGCACCGGTCCGACAATTTTCCCGATGGACCCCTGCAAGCTAATGAATGAAATTCTCCTCGCAAAAAACTATCCAGCCAGCAGCTGCACCGCGAATTGTTCCAACATCACACCCCCAACCAGACGCAATGGCTCTCGTACAGACTAACCCCGACGCGTATGTCATCAAGCCAGAGTCAGTTGCGCCGGCGATTGACACCAGCGACTGGCCACTACTGTTGAAAAATTATAGCGATCGTAGGTAGCCATCTTGAAAAGCTTCGGAAGCTTCATGCTAACGATCGCTAGTTCTCGTCCGAACTGCGCACTACACCCCTATTCCTGCTGGTTGCGCACCTCTTGCTCGCGACCTTAAGCAGTACATCAGCTCGGGTGTCATCAACCTCGACAAGCCCTCCAACCCTTCCAGTCACGAAGTCGTAGCTTGGATTAAGAGGATCCTGAGGTACGATCAAGCACAGTCGCGCCACCCGGGAATTTTCTAATCTGTGAATAGGGTCGAAAAGACTGGACACAGCGGAACTCTCGACCCCAAGGTCACAGGATGTCTTATTGTTTGCATTGATCGCGCCACCCGTTTGGTCAAGTCCCAGCAGGGTGCTGGAAAAGAGTATGTGTGTGTAATTCGCCTCCATGACAAGCTGCCAGGCGGTGAGGCTCAATTCGCCCGCGCCCTGGAGACTCTTACGGGAGCTCTCTTCCAACGCCCGCCCCTCATTTCTGCTGTCAAACGACAGCTCCGTATCCGAACCATCCACGAGAGCAAGTTGTGCGAGTTCGACAATGAAAGGCAACTTGGTGTGTTCTGGGTCAGCTGCGAGGCAGGAACCTACATCCGTACCCTTTGCGTGCACCTCGGTCTGTTGCTCGGTGTAGGAGCTCACATGCAGGAGCTCCGTCGTGTGAGGAGTGGAGCTATGGACGAGACCAAGGATATGGTCACCCTCCACGATGTCCTTGACGCCCAGTGGATGAACGACAATAACCGTGACGAGGAATACCTTCGCCACGTCATTTCCCCGCTGGAAACTCTCTTGACTAGCTACAAGAGGGTCGTTGTCAAGGACAGCACTGTGAACGCCATCTGCTACGGCGCGAAGCTCATGATCCCTGGTCTTCTGCGTTTCGGTACTTATACCCCAAATCTATCTACTCCACTTTTCCATGCTAACTGGCTTTGAAGAAAAGGGAATCGAACTCCATGAAGAAGTTGTCCTTATGACCACTAAAGGAGAGGCTATTGCGCTTGCTTATGCTCAGATGTCCGCTGTTGAGATGTCATCTTGCGATCACGGTGTCGTTGCCAGAATTAAGCGTGTTATTATGGAGCGCGACTTGTACCCCAGACGATGGGGTTTGGGCCCAGTTGCGACAGAGAAGAAGAAGATGAAGGAGAATGGAACGCTCGACGTAAGTTGCACAATATTGTTTAATGAAGCAGACACTAATAAGCCACAGAAATTCGGCAGGACCAACGAGAAGACCCCTGCACAATGGCAGTCCGGCTACAAAGACTACAGCGCGCTCCCAGAGTCTTCCGGCAACGCTGTAGCTGAAACGACAAAGACGTCAGAGGTTCTTGCTGCCCCAGCCATTCCCCCAACAGGTGCTACCGCCGAAGAGCAGGCCGAAGCAGGCGCTGAAGTCGAGAAATCCAAGAAGCGCAAGAGCCGCGATGAGGATGAGTCCCCCGAAGACAAGGCAGAGCGCAAAAAGAAGAAGGCCGAAAAGAAAGCCGAGAAGGAAAGGAGGAAGTCTGACAAGCTCGAAAAGAAGGCTAAGAAGGCTAAAGCGGATTCTGATTCTGAGTAAAAAGTCGAGTCATAAGAAGGAACCTTGGAAGCTGAATGGGTCATTTAGTGTGCCCGCGTGGCTCTCAATCGGCCACATGGGCTTTGCTAGCTCAGCTGCAGTTTGAGCACTCTTTTCCTTATTGCAAGTTCATGTAGCATACGACAGCGTGTCGGATCTGGCGTTTCAAAATTCTGGAGGTCTAGGGGAGTTCGGAGCATCCCGGTTTCTTGTTGTTTGCTTGTACAGGGATTGTTGGATGGGGCGTGAAAGCGCAAAACAGTGACAATACCAGTGCGAATGTAAATTTTGAGTTGAAGCTGTAACTGCGTGAAGAGAATGTATTGGTACTGCACAGAAGAATCTATATCTTCCAAGAATGTCCCAATTGCAGTTTGTTGCTGTTCATGGAAGCTTCTCGAAGCTTCCATGGAGTGACGTCTTAGGCGAAGCGGTCAGGTCCTGGCTCGTGCGTGCCAATGTGGGGAGACCTCTCACTTCCGTGGGGATTAAAGCAACCCAACCTTCTTGCACCGCACTCCCGCAAGCACAAACGTTGGTAACACAGCAAAAACAATTATCCAAATCACAGTCAATTTTCTACCACAATGGTTAGAGAGACGAAGCTGTATGATTCTTTAGGTAAGTTATGCCCTGCACCCTCTACCCCTCCCATCCACGGCTTGCCGACCCGCCTGTGCAGTTCAGGCTTTGGAAGGCTCACTGCATGTGATAATGCATACTAACTTTCTCCCATAGGTGTATCGCCATCCGCTACGCAGGATGAAATAAAAAAGGCATATCGTAAAGCAGCCTTGAAGTACCATCCGGACAAGAACAAAGACAACCCCGCTGCTGCTGAGAAGTTCAAAGGTAAGACAGCACTAAGAGTTACCAACAAAGACACAAGTGTTTGCTAACTAGTCATGTAGAGGTCTCACAAGCCTACGAAATATTGTCCGACCCCGAGAAACGCAAGACGTACGATCAATATGGCCTCGAGTTCCTGCTACGGGGCGGGGTACCTCAAGAGGAGGGTGCTGGGCCAGGCTCCAACCCATTTGAGGGTGCCGGAGGAGGATATCCATTCTCAAGCGGTGGCGGCATGCCCCGTGGCTCATTCCATTTCTCGACCGGCGGAGGTGGTGGAGGATTCAACTTCTCAAATCCCGAAAGCATATTCTCAGAGTTCCTTCGCGGCCAGGGAGGCATGGGTGGCGGCGGCGGTGGCGATGACGATGATTTTGGAGGTTTCGGTGGTTTTGGCATGGGTGGCATGCCTGGTGGATTCGGTGCAGGTGCAAAGAAAGGACCCAGCGGATCACGCTTCAACGGTGGAAGGAGGGCTCCAGCACCCGAAGTCACTGTCGTCGAGAAGCCGCTGCCAGTCACACTCGAAGAGCTTTTTAACGGCACAACCAAGAAGATGAAGATCAAACGTAAGACGTACGACCCTGCGACCGGCAAGCAAAGCACCCAAGACAGGATTCTCGAGGTCCCGATCAAGAAGGGATTGAAGGCAGGCAGCAAGATCAAATTCTCAGACGTCGGTGATCAGGTGGAGGGTGGCACGCAAGATCTACATTTCATCGTTACCGAGAAACCGCATCCTCTCTTCATCCGCGAAGGCGATGACATCAAGCACATCATCGAACTCGACCTCAAAGAAGCCCTCACGGGCTGGTCACGGACGGTACAAACAATCGACGGCAAGCAAGTAGCTGTCCGCAGCGCCGGGCCAACCGGTCCAAATTTCACAGAACGCTTCCCCAACCTGGGCATGCCAAAATCCAAGAAGCCGAACGAGCGAGGCGACTTTATTGTCGGCGTTAACATCAAGTTCCCGACAACACTGACCCAGCAACAAAAAGAACAACTCAAACAAATCCTCTAGGTTGAGAGACTCATTGCAGCGATTGTCTTGGAGCTGTCTTAATTGAGCACCACTGATGTTCCCATCAACCCCATTTCTGGAGTATCGAACAGCGCCCGATGACTCATGCTGCCCACTGTTCAAATACGCCAGGACGATAGACCTATATCTTTCTACCCTTGTTTTATCCTCCTCTTTCTTTCCTCACCCCACAATCTTCTTTCCATCACTTTTAGGTTTGCAAATCGGGCGGTTTTACTTTTTTCTTCTTCTTCTCTTTTGGAGTGTTACATCATGGCAAGCAAACAAGCGTATTGGCGTTGGTAGCATTCTCTTTTTTCCTTCTATCCCAAACCACTCTCTATCTTCTTCTTTAGTTTTTTTTCCCTACATGAGTTTGGGTACCTGTGTGGCTGCCCATCGTCTTGCGATGGTCAGTGGTAGGGTGGCATGGAACGTGATGATGACGACAGTGGCAACGGCGGGTGGCGCGTTGGACTGAGCCACACCCAGACATTACGAAGAAATTACTCGCGCCCGCCACACATGATGTAGTTTACGACCTGGAATGACATAGCGATGAAAAGATGGATGAATGTTCGATGAATTGACGATCTGGAAGGATGGAGAAGGTCAACGTAGGAAACCAGAGCTTCTTCTTCTCGTTTTCTTTTTTCTTTTTTTCTTAATTACTTAACTCTTCGGTATATACTCTAGGAGTCAAATAAAAATGGATACGTAACTATCCAAGGATGATTCGATGAGGATATGTTTGCCGTGTGCTTTTCAACTCTTGATCAGGCTTTTTTTTACTTGGTTGTTTGACATGTTATGTGTATTGCGGACTTTTTACATCTATACGGGTTCTTTTTTGCAAAAGGGGTTTTCCGCCTTCATCTATATGTAGTATATCATATCTCCCCTCGAAACACAAATATTTATCATGACAATAAACACCCCGCACGTATCAAACATCATGAAAAAAAAACCACCCTTTCTCACCACCAAAAAACCTTCGCACCTTCACCCAGAAAAGAGTCCGTAGTGTAAAGGATAACACACCCACCTCCCCCTCTCCCACCGCCAACCCTTCACTCTAAACCCTCATCCCCTCCATAATAATCTTATACTCCTTCCTCCTCTTCCCCACCCCCTTATTAAGCTTAACCTTCGCGACGCCAATCCACCTCGCAACGACAGGAAAAACCACCTTCTCCCCCAAATACGCCACCGCGAAATTCCCGACGCCGAGCACGAGGAGGAACACGCGAAACCCGACGTCCATGTACGTCAACTGCATGAGGGATTTGAGCCAGTCGGCGGGATCGAACAGCATGTACGTGGCGACGAGCAGGGTGACGAGGATGGTGACGACGAAGGGGAGGTTGCGGGACATTGGCTGTCTGAAGGGTCTCCCTACAGAAAGCACCACGGCGGAGAGGATGTATTGGAAGCACGATACGAGGAATAACGCCGTGTTTTGCGAGTTTGTCGAGTTGGAGTGGTCTTTGTCGACGACGGGTTTGATGTACCATTTTTGTTTTTGCACGGTTTCGAAGGCGATGGCTTGGGTCAGGATGCAGAGGGTGATTTGGCCGAGGAGCGGGACGAGGACTTTGCGCGAGACGAGGCTTGCGGTTGGGCGCTTGCGGGAGAGGGTAGGGTAGGGTCCGGACCAGCCCATGAAGATGGCGATGGGGAGGATGAGGAGGAGGTCGATGAAGAGGAATTGGAAGTCGCCGAGGTTGGAGGCTGACGCGTAGAGGAACGAGACCGAGGTGAATTGGATGGCGGAGTAGAGCGACATGTATTTGAAGCAGGAGAAGCTGGTGACGAGCGCGGCGCGGCCTTCTTTGATGACTTGCGGCACGCAGGAGATGTCGAAGACGCGCGAGGTAAAGGGCGCTGCGACGGAAGCTTCTGCTTCGGAGAGCGAGATGCCTACGTCGGCGGCTTTGAGGGCGCCGCAGTCGTTTGCGCCGTCACCGCAGAATCCGGCACAGTAGTCGATACTTTGGAGTTTCTCGACGAGTTCGTGTTTCTCGTCGGGCGACATGCGGGCGAAGACTTGGCCGACGACGAGCATTTCGCGGAGGACCGAGGGGGACGCGAAGTCGATGATCCAGCGGAAGACGTCGCCGCTGACCGCGAGTGAGTAGTTGCGGAGATTGGAGATGTCGTAGGGGAGGGAGACGTCGGCTTCGGCGGGGGGTGGGAGGGGTTTGAGCGTATTTTCGTCTAGTTTGAAGATGGGGTCGTCGACGGATTCCCAGCTGAGTCGGGAGAGAGCGGTGCGTGAATCGCCCTCGATGAAGCGCGGGACGAAGCAGTGGGCGGTTTTGTTAACGAGGCCACATTCGCGGGCTACACTGATGGCGGTGAGGATATTGTCGCCTGTGCACATGACGGTGCGGATGTTTGCCGCCTCTAGCTCTTCGATGACCCCGGTTGTAGTGGGCTTGAGTTTGTTCTCGAAGATGATGAAGCCTACAAAGTCTAAGTCGCTTTCCGCCTCCTCGCGCTTCATCTTCTGCATTTTTAGCCAGTTTTGTTTCACCGTCTTCGTGGCACAGGCAATAACGCGGTATCCACTATGGGTGTAGTGAGCCAGAAGATCATCGTAATCAGTGGGGAAGCTTTCAGGGCGGCAGATATCCTTCATGCATTCCGGTGCGCCCTTGACATAGACCTGTCCAGTCCTTGAACCAAATTGACGTACGATGACACTGGCTCTTCTCAGCTGGGACACGAACTCAAAACTCTTCATGACTCCTAGCTCAATAGGCTTCCTGTCTGCATTGTCTGCGCGGTCATCGATATCATACTCGCGCCCAGGTGGTGGCCGAGCAACGGAAGGTCGAAGTTTGTCTTGCTCGTCTTCGTCGCCTCCGGTAGGCTGTTCTCCTTCGGTAAAACTCCAGCCTGTGAAGTTGAACATCTTGACGTCAAGCGGGTCACCCAGCAGCTCGCCATCTATAAGTCGTAGCGAGTGACAAGTGGCCATAGTGTAGAGTATCGCCTTGTGGTCTGCGTAGTTAATCGTGGGATCGCGATCATAATGCGAGCTGGGTAAAATGTCCAGAGGATCTTCAAGGATCTCACTAAATCGGTTCACTGGTCGTTGTGCCACACGCACACCCAAAACATCCAGTCCTTCTTCCGTAAGGGTACCGGTCTTGTCGAAGCAGACCACATCAAGTTTACCTCCTACATTGACTCGCTGCGGGCTGATACAGAATATTTGCTTCTGTTTAAGGCGTGATAGAGCGAAGTTGGTTCCAATGGTAAGCGTAGCTGGGAGGGCCGGTGGTACGATGATGGTAATCAAATCTAAAGCTCGAACAACAATAAGATGCCATGCGAGTCCAAAGTGGATGAAGTTGATGAACGAAGCGATAAATCCAATCATAGCAACACCACCCATAACTGAGATATACCGGAACGAGTCCCGGTAGAATTTGAATCCCGAGGGTTTAGGAAAAAGCATGGAGCGAATCAAAGCACCTTTGGTAGTGTTGAACCCGGTACGGACGACCATTGCGAGAGCCGCGGCCTCATCATCATCGTGCTCTTCGTGGGGCCTACGAGCACGTATAATTTTTGTGCCCGAGAAGAGCATATGCCGGACAATCTCAGGATGTACTGTAGATGCGCTGAGCTCCAGGAATTCTAGTGATTCGTCTGTCACAGGGATCTTTGAGACAGGAACTGACTCTCCCGTGAGCATACTTTCGTTAACGATACAGTCTCCGGAAAGAAGCAAACTGTCACACGGGAACTGAATGAGCGCTGGGTCCGTGACTTCGTACACATCTCCTGGAACCAGCTCAGTGGATTCCACGGTCCTCCAGAAACCGCTACGCAACACGCGTACGTCGCATTCGAATCGAGAAACCTCGCGTAATCGTTTCATGGTAGCTTTCGTATCGATGATAGTGGTCGTGATACTAACCACGGAGATGACAAAAATACAGGCCGCGTAGTAATAGTATTCGTCCACAGACCACAAGAATAGACTGGCGATCTGGAAGACGTAGAAGGGGTGGAAAGCTTCATCTACTAGCAATTGACCGATGGATTTCTCCGCTATGTCAATAGCATTGATACCGAAGACCAGTTGGCGGTAGTCGCGTTCTTCACTATCGAGGCCTTCACGGAGCTTGGAAGCATCGGTCCATGCTGGGTCTTTCCAGGTGTTGGCCAGAATGAACTTGTCCTTGACGGGATGGTAGCAGAAGCGGATGTAGCGATAGTCGAGGATGCGCAACTGCTTGATGACAGGATCCAACTCTTCGTCATAATCCATGTGGTGTGCCTTCTCCAGATCTCCAAATACCGTCGAAAGCGAGCGGCCATAGGTTTGCGCTTCCACTTTTTGGATCGCAAACTCTCCCCACTGGTTTTCTATGACCAGCCAGTCGCATTCTCCCAGCGGTGCAGCTCGCCCGGTCAGGTAAACTTTCCACCTGGGTATCCATCGAAGAAGTAGCCAGGCCAACCCGACGGTGATGGTGCACAAAAGCACGTATATCCCGTAGCCAATGGTTGACGTCTTGAAGCCCGCCACCACAATCGTCATGTCCTCCGACAGAATGTATATCTTCTGACTAGTTCGCTGGCCTTCCCAGCCTCGGCCCGAACCACTACTCGATTGCGAGCGGGTTCTCCTCAGTAACGGAGCATCCACAGATCTCGACCTCCGACTAGAGTGATCCGAGGATTTCCTTCTGAGCGACTTGGGACGTAACGAAGGACTCTGTGCCTCGACATCCATATCCCAATCCTCTTCGAAACCTTCATATTCAATATCCCCATACTCCTCAACAATCGCCTCCTCTTCTGCATCTTCCTCTGAATCTCGGTCGTCTTCGTAGTACGTGAAGCTAGCGGTCGAATCGGCGCGGGATCTCCGGCGGCGGTGGGCGAAGGAGGTGATGCTGGTCGGCACGCTCTCCGACATGGGACCCGCGAACATCTTTGGTTTGCGCGTCAGCTGGTGTCTCGATGTACGGGGGGCATGAACGGGGCGGTGTTCAAGTTCGTATACCTCGTTCTGGGCCATTTCCACATCGTCCATGAAGCTCACTCTGCAAAAAAGATAGCAGTTAGCTTTTCTGCTGCTTCTGAGAAGGGTGCAGCCGTGGCATACTCGCTCAGGTTGGTTACGCTCGAGTTCATGCGATTCAGCGAACTCCGCGCAACGCTGCTCCGCCGTCGGCGCCGCTCAGGGCTGCCGTTTGCTTCCATTTTGCTGTCGCTGGGATAATTGGTGTTTCGGGTTCGTCAGGGCATTATTTTTTTTTTGGTACCTGGCCGAAGTGAGTGTCGCGTAAGATGCCCTACAGATCCATGCTTCGGCAGTAGTGTTGGACTATGACGATGCGTGCAGGGACGTTGAGATCTTAGTGCGCTAGTCCGGGAAGAGTTGCAGGACGCGCAGATAAGAAATCTTCAAGCTTGATAAGATTGGATGCACAGGACATTGTCGCGTGAGCACGTTAATGTATATATTTCTTCGCCTAAGGATGAATATTTAACTAACGGTTTTGGCCAAACGACATTCTGTGTGGTGATTTGTGTCATGTGACTGATGCACTCCCTTTTCGGGACCCTCTTGACCCCTAATATCTACAGCGCTCTCCAATCAACCACTCTGCACCCATCTACGAACCAATCTTCTCCTTGACAAAAGTAATGGAATCATCCAACACCTCATCTCCTCCTTGAATAGTCCCCTTAGGAAACATGATGAAACCATGCGGCGCCCCATTGTACACCTTAACAATCGCCTCATTCCCATACATCTGCCATTTCGCTCCCATAAAGACGGTATCATCTAGTAATGGATCTTCGCTGCCGCACGTGAACAGCGCAGGTGGCAAGTTCTTGCCTCTGATGTCTGCGAAGAAGGGTGAGATGGAGGGATCGCGCCGCGCTTTGATGTCTGTGTTAGGCAGCAGTGCGTCGATGTAGGCTTGCATTACGTCGTAGTCTATCACGAGTTTCTTCTCATGGTGCTCGACCATGGGGAGGAAGCCGGAAAGGTCGTAGCATCCGAAGTGTAGAAGGAGACCTTTGAAGCGGAAGTCGGGCACTTTGTCGTACAGGTGAAGGGCTACGAGGCAGGCTAGGTGGCCGCCTGCGGACTGTTTAAGCACTGTTAGTATCCTGATGGGATAGAGTATGTGCTGTTGGATTTCTGGGAGTATAGATGAAAGGTGGGTGAATACGTACCTCGCCGCCTGTGAACATCAACTCCCCACCAAACTTCTCCTTCCCGTTCTTGATCAACCATTCCGCCGCATCGTAGCAGTCGTGTGCGCCAGCGGGCCAAGGGTCTTCAGGTGCGAGTCTGTAACCGACCGAGAATACAGTGAGTTCGTATTCGTCGGCCATAAACTTCAAATACGGATCCTGACTGTTCTTGCATTAAAATTGACTCTTTTAAAATGCCTTGTCGTCACCTGATTGCCAGAGATACTGTTGGATATACATATGGGAATGAAAGGAATATCGAACGTACTAATGCTCCGACTGCAACACCCAACCTCCACCATGAATATGCAGGTGAATCCCCTTAGACACTCCACTCGCAGGCTTGAAAACGCGATACGTGATTTCTCGTCCAGCATCTCGTGAAGGAATGGTGCCGTTGATACCTTCCGGCAAGACGATTGGTCTGGGTAGAGGTGTTTTGCCTTCCCATCTCAGTTTCCGATATTCGGCCGCACCAACACCTTCCTACAACCAAATGTATGTTAATGAGTGCTGGGGGTTTTGGGGTTACATTACGGGGATAAGTGAAGTGGTGTTATACCTCATACCATCTCGGACCATCTGCCCAGATCTTGATCAGCTTCTCGTTGAACTCTTGCGTCTTCTTATCACTGAGTTTGCGGTCAAACTTCGAAGCGTCGATGGTCAGGTCTGATTTGAGTGGCATGTTGATCTTCTTCTGTGTTGGAAATACAAAGATGCAATTCGGTCAGAGTCGAGAATGCGACAAATACAAAAATAGGAATAGTTCGTAAAACGGTGAATGTGTACTGGATGTACCAAAGGATGGTGTAACGAGGAGCTGGCGCAACGGCGATATAAGAAAGACAGAAGCTCCTAATGAATGCTTGCCCCTCTAGGGCAATAGTGGGGTAGTGTAGCAGCACGATGGCGGGGTTTTGGGGAAACATATCCGTACTGTTGCATCAGCAAAACGGAATACTCACTCAGGTATTAGTAGGGCTCCATCATGGATCTTCCCTAACCTACGGCATCGATTTAATTTCTTATCTTACCCCAATGTTCTGAGCGGCATAGTCACAGCAGTCCCTGGAAGATTAGAAATGAATCAAGGCCCAATCGATACGATCGCAACGTCTCCGACTTCAATGTTTTAATGTTTGTTGTGTCGGAACTCCGATTGATATTGTGTTTGTGTTACATACAAGCTTCTCGTCCGATATTGACAGGAGCTAGAATGCATCACCGAAATGAATATGATTCGCCGAAGCTAGCAGACCCAAAATGGTCGCGGGATGCCGCATTGGTGGATACCGACACGTATCCGCTTGATAAGCACCAGATGACTGTACTGTCAACGTTTACGCGGCGGAGGTCATATGGCTAATAACACGTGCATCTGTACTTATGTAGTCATTCCATGCGTGATGTGGGTCGACAAACGTAGTGCATAGAAAGGATAATGAATTAGGAGGGCGAAGAAAAATAGCTAGGTGAGTGGGGTATCAAATACAACCAGAACACAGCATGCTCACCGACCGATGCGAGACTGAACCCGAGAAATTGGTACTGACGAAGAACTCCCGCCGGTAGCTGCTTTTAAACGCTTTCGAGGTTGTCGATCTCCAAAGATCCAAGTTTTTGCCTGTATGAATACTGCAGACGCCATGTTGAAAGGAGAAGTGGCAATGGCCCAGCTTGTTTGTAGAACAGACGTCACTAGGTTGACCGACCATGTAAACCCCATCGAAATAATTCCAGGTTGCTGTCCTGAGCGTGCAGCAGCGGCTGCCAGAGCAAGTGCGTCCTTCAATCGACTATCGAGCTCTTGAAAGCGTGCTTCCGACTGCATCGATTGAGCGACTTGTCGCTTTTCATAGCGCCGCACAGCTCTGTTAAGAGCATCCAACTGAGGTTGTAAGCTCTGTCGAACCGTAGCTCCCATCTTCGCGGTCTCAGCGCCTGACTCTTGACTCAACGCGATCTGACTTTCAAGATCATTCAGCCGACCACACAGATCTCGAATATCGGCCTTTCTAAAGTCGCCTTCACGGTCTGCACGTACGACACGCTGTAGGTGGAGCATCCGCGCTTGCTTGAGCTTAATTAAATGAGATACGGGTCGCAGCTCCGCCGCCATGACAAAAATGGTCAGATTGAAGTTGGATACCAAACCCTCGGCAGGCCGTGTGAGTTGAGATCGGATAGTGTGAAGACCGTATGCGCCTACAAGTGGACCAAAGAAGCATGCAATCAACGCCATGATCTCGTTGGTTTGCAGCTCTTGACGTGCAAGCTCATGCAGTGGATTGTTGGAAGTTACGCCGCTGTTTCTTGTTCCCTTTATCTGATCCGATGATTGCGAAGCATCGTCTTGCTGAGAGGCCTTGATAGGGCCTCCAGAATCGTCGCTCTCTTCATCTTCTTCAACCAGAGTATCGCTTGGCAGATCCTCTCCTGGCTCAATATAATGTACCTGCTGAGCAGCGTGGTACCACTCCCAAGGGCTGCGCAAGCACCAATTAAGAAACATGGACCCAAAACCTAGGAGCAGTATGTCCGTCACCACAGCACCACCATTCTGGAAGATCAGGCCGGCGAAAGCGGGGACGATGGCGAAGGCGAGTGGAGCAGAGTGCCAAAAGGATGGCTCGTCATTCTTAGTCAATCTCTCTTCATCATTGCTTGCATTCGGTCGATGGAGGCTATCGGTCGAGGATCGGAAGGAGTGTCGTGTGTCAGAGTACACGGAGCTTTGGCGGCGAGGGAGGGGAGAAGAGTGCCTTGCGCCATCAGATACAGTGGCGGCTCGGTTCAACATTCGCTGTCGGAGGATAGGATGGATGTCAGGGTTTCCACTCAGGTTCTCAACGGCAGGCGATTCGGCCATTTTGGCCTGGTTCAGCTGTAGTAAGCGGACTCTAGGCTTTGCGCGAGAAGAGCTGTCCGCATGTTACGCGTTCAACGTGCCGTGGTTACTTCCTTTTGCGACTGGAAGGCGCGATGACATAGTGAATGCGTCGTTCGGTTTGCGCGACTTTTATTCTCCGACAGCTTAATCACCCATTAAAATAGTTAGTTGATTTAGCATACCTGCGATGCACTAGAGAGAGAAGCCGCAAGTTGTTACCCGTCATCCGTCTTGTCTGCCAGGTCCGGTTGTGCATGTTGCATCATACACAGACTAGGCTAAACCGCTTTGGGGTGCTCGTATACTTTCCCGCCAACCTCATCTTTGCAATCTTGACTTGAACTTCACACATTCTCTCGAAGGCTGGCACTAGGTCTTATCGTTTCAAGTTCTCACCGCAGTCTTTATTTAGAAAATCAGTGCACCACAAGTCGGTTACTTCGACTAGTGCAGAGGTGTTTGCAAGATCAATCCAACCAATGAGCAGGCACTACACAACTTCACATATTGATTGGAGCAGCAATGAAGAAGCTCATGCATATGTGGTCTGCAGAACATGTAAAAACTGTATGTGACCGTCTGAAAACATCAAAAGACATGTCTAATAAGAGAGTGCGTCGTTTTTCTTATTCAAAATTGACCCGAGCCGTGCTTTTTCTATTCAGACCCGTATCCGGCAGCCCACTGACCTTCACCACCACAGACATACGATTGCTTGAACCGAGCAGCGCAAAATATCTATTGGCTTGAAGTTTGAATAATCTCGTCTCGAAGACGCTTCTATTGAGACAGTAAAGGTCGACAAGGTCGATATGAAATATCTAACTTTACATCCACCTGTTGCCCAGGAGCTGAGGTTGCTCCTATTGAATGCCATTGACACAGAGCCCCTTAATAGCTATTGAGACTTGCAATAGACCTGAATCTCCTTTTTCATATATCTATGATGGCTGTCTTATCCTTCGTTCCTTCCATCTACAAGTCACTACCTTCCTTCCTTTTCTTGACTTGCTCCTTCCTCAACCTATCTCTTGTGTCATACACCTCCGAAAAGCATCCAAACCCACCTGGATCAACACATTCACATCGAAAAGACCTTCTAGAGCCCCACTCCATAGCACTCTCCCCCAGAGGTCTAGACCTACTCGCTCAAAGGACGGAGCCGCTTTCGACCGACAGCTTTCCCCTCTATCCGAGGTTTCCACAAAGTACACCTTCGGCATACATCATCCATCAAGCACTACCTCGTCATGTCGAATAACGTGGTCCCCACTGATGGTGCCAATGGCCATCCGGATGCTGTATATCCCATCTACCCGGTAGCAGTGATCGTCCCTATCCTCGCTTTCCCGGCCACCATCCTATGCATTCCACCTATGATATGGCACTTTACCCAGCGCAACATTGCTGCTGGCTCCTTGATGCTTTGGATGATCTTCCTCAATTTCCCCAATGCCATCAATCCTTTGATTTGGCCTCGCGACAACTTGAATGATTGGTGGGATGGCCAAGGATTCTGCGATATCCAAGCCCGGCTTCAAGTTGGTGCAGTCATTGCTCTGCAAAGCTGTACTGGAGTGGTTGCACGCCGACTTGCAAACGTCATGGATACTGGTAACATCACAGTGGCACCTAGTCGTAACCACCGGATCCGGGAGAGATGCATTGAGGTTGTGTTCTGCTGGGTTCTTCCGGTCCTGCTGATGATCATCTACTATATCGTCCAGCCAATGCGATACTACCTCTATGGCATTTCAGGATGCGTTGCTGCTTATGATCCCAGCTGGCCAAGTATCGTGCTTGTCTATATGTGGGCCCCTATCGCTGCCTTCGCTGCGTCGTACTATACAGGTAAGATATAGAAATATTGCGACGAGAGAGCATGACTGACACTCTTTTTAGGGCTGTTGGTCTATCGTCTCTACCGTTACCGCCGTGAATTCCACCGATTGCTTGCTGCTCGTAACACAACCAAATCTCGATTCATCCGTCTCTTCATAATGTCGATCATCTTCCTTGTCGTGGTGGTACCATACGATATCTTCATTCTCTATCAGCTGGTAAGCTTGACCTCGGTTGACTACCAATGGAGCAGAGTTCATGGGGACAATTGGAACTCGGTAGCCAAAGTGCCTTCTCACGGCACACTTCGATTTGATCGCTGGGCGGAAATGGCCTTTGGTTACATCCTCTTCTTCCTCTTTGGCACGGGAACGGATGCCAATAACTCCTACAAGCGCATGCTCGTGTCTATCGGTCTCGGCAACTTCTTCCCAAGCCTTTATAATATCAAGGACAGCACATCAAACACACCCTCTAGGGTCTCCTTCATCAAAGGTTGGCCAGCTTCCTGGTCGACTAAAGCAAAAGGCGTGTTCTCCAAGACTGGAACCGTGGATGGAACGCTCATGAGCGGCACCCACAACAGCTCAAGTGTTGCTGGTACTCCTAAAACCGCCCAATTCGGGATCCTACATCCAGTGTCAACCCACGAGCCGATCCTTCCGAAGCGGCCTGAGAATACCAAAAAGTCCCTGTTCAGCCGGATCTTTGGGCACAGTAATAAAGTCCGGCCAACGCTTCTCCCAGTTTCGACTGAAGGATCCAATCAACCGTCACAGACAGGCAAGTCGCCAGCAGATAGCATCCCTCCTGGTGTTCATGCACGCGCTTGGTCAAACGAAGATTCTACAGAGCAGAAGGATGAGGTTGATGGCGTGCAGGTGGTTCATGAGATACATCAGGCCCATCAAGAAAAGAGTAAAGATGCAAAGACGGATCCGTCTGCTTGGGCTTGAATGGTGAATGATGCTCGTGTAGAGCGTTCATTCGACTTTATGTGGTAGGAAGCGTGGAATGATATTACATCCTGGGGATGTGGCAGCTCAGTGCCGGGTACACCTAATGGAGCCCTAGGAGACATGTTTTGGTTCAATTTAATGTGGCATCATCGTGTTAGTGCGTGCGTGGTTTGTGGGTACTCCTTTACTTTCCTTTTCTTACGGCATAGCGCTCAAATAGTCGAGATTAGTTGTTTGCGTTTTTCATCTTTTACACATAAAATCGATAATCTGCGATAGGCAGGTCCTTTCACGTGCAATCTGCGGCAATCAAATATGCTTTCACCCCGAAACAAGTGCAAAGTACGCTAGCAAGAGCGTAGCGAACAGATCTCACACAAATACAAGCATCACATCATTAGGTGGAGCAGAATTGTCGTGAAGTGTCATTGATTTTTCGTATCATAATAGCCCTCCACACGGTAGACGTCCTGACTCAAAGGCAAGCTCATAATCGAGCGAGCCGGTGTTAGAGCAGACATTTTGGTGATGTTTGTGTCAGATAAACACTCAAAGGTCCTCAAACGGTGAAGAATTTGACCGACTTTCCCGCAAACAGCCCCAATCCAGCGCATGTGAAAAGATGATGCTTCCCTCGCAGTTTGGCCTATCGAATTTGCTCGCATTTTGCCGAAGAAGTGTTCGAAGGGTTGACAGTTGAAGGATGCGCGCACGCTAGAGATCGCTCGTTGTATTGATGCCGTGGATCATGATTGGGATGGTGGTGGTAGGTCGAGATTTGAGGGGGCGAGTTGTTTATTTGCTGTTGCAACCGTTGTTAGGGACGAAGTACAGATGTGATGTCAGGTTGCCGGGGTGTACTTACGACCTGGCCCTGACCTTTCTCCTCTTACGCTTGAGACGTCGAACGCGCTTCTTCCTCCATTTGGCTCTCATCTTGTCGGCTGGTGACTGTGGGATATGAGGTCAGCGGATGGGAGCTTGACAAAGCGGGGTAGAGCACTGCGCCGTGGGGAAGAGCATTGTGCTGCGGAAAGAAGCGCTGGTGCTCTTTGTGAAGCTCAATTGAGCTCCACGAGGCAGCGCCGGCTGGTTACGAGGCTACTTACATGGCTTTCGAGATGAGTGTCGTTGGTTGTAGAGAGCAAGTCTGAACAGAGAGCTGCGACAAAGAAGACGTTGTGCGAGTGGTTCTCGCTTATTGCACGCTAAACTGTAGTAAGTAAGGTGCACTTGGCACCCCAGCCCTACGTCACGCGCCCGCTTCAGTTGCCTTTCGAAACTGTCTGGGGTCATTTGAGGACGTGGTATTTGTGGATTAAGAAGGTGAGGAGATGGAGCTGATGGTGGAGGAGGGGCCAATCGCCTACTTTGAGGTTCGACGCACACGTCAGGGCTCGGACGGTAAGAGAAGCCTTGGTTTGCTCTGCCATTGACTTCAATTGACTAATGGTTGAATTGAAGATGTGCGAGAAGAATCTATTGAAATATGCGGAAACAAACAGCTCTACCTGGGAAGAAATGCGGATCTCTGGTGAGATCTGCTCTCTTCTAAGGGGGCTAGCTAGCGTCTAATATTCGATGACAGTGACCGATGGTGGGAAGACCTCGACCTTTCGAGAGTCCATTTACGAATTCATTGCATCGTCTACGACAAAAATCCTAGTTCTCCTGTTCCCCCGTCTGTGTATGCAACTGATCTGTCGACCTTGGGTACTTATCTGAAGAAGCGCCCCAACGCGTATGCAAGTGCTTCAAATGACCACGGCATCTTGATGGGAAAAGGCAGCTCATTTCTGTTGGAAAACGGCGATGAATTACGTCTTTCCGAAACCCTAACCCTAACTTACTATGAATACACCCCTGCAGTGGATTTCACGCTGACTTTCACGCAAGAGCGCGAAAGACAAATGTTCAGCACCCAGTACAGAATAACAGGCCGACTACTCGGCTCAGGCGCGTTCGGAAATGTTCTTGTGGCCGTTCACCAACAAACACAGCGTCAGCTTGCTTGCAAGATAGTCAATTTGCAGAGTCTCTACCGTGGCAGTCAAACCTCTGAGGCAGATTTACGTCTCCCTCTTTCAAAGCATCATCAGTACACTTCAAAAATTGAACCTAGGAAGCGGCTGCCCACTCAGATTATACGATGTTGTCGAGAGGTCACAATTTTACAAGATCTCGTCCATCCGAACATCATCAGCATTGAGAAAGTCTTCTATAGCACAAACACTCTTTACATCTTTGAGGAACTCGTCACTGGTGGAGATCTCTTCTCGTATCTGGAGAACAAAGGTGGGCGTTTGGGAGACGTTGAAACTGCAGTTATTGTGCGTCAGATACTTAAGGGAATTCAGTATCTTCACAGCCTGGACATTGTTCATCGAGATCTCAAACCGGAGAACATACTTATGACTTCACTTGAGGACGGTGGGCGGATTGTCATTACAGATTTCGGCAACGCTCGAATCTTACCCGAGAGCCAAAGTATGGTGGCATGCAAAAAACGTATGTTCTCCATGGTTGGCACATATGGATTCGCTGCACCCGAAATCGCCCGAAGACGCTCCAACCATAACAGCGAAGGCTATTCCAAGCCAGTAGATCTCTGGTCTATCGGCTGTATCACAACGGTGCTTCTTTCGGGTACCCTGCTCTTAGCCAACCGTTACGCATCCAACGATATTGACTTCTCACCTGAGTCTGTTCAGCGCGTCTCTCCACTATGGGACATTCGTATTATTGATGACATTTACGATCCTACTTGGAGGCGAATCGGCTATAGACCAAAAGATTTTATCAAGAAACTGCTCATGCTCAGGGAAGAGGATCGGTTGACCGCCTCCGAAGCATTGGCTCATGAGTGGTTCTCAAATGCAGGGCACGCTCCCGAATTTGAAGCACTTTACGAGCGTTCTATCAAAGATTGGAAACCACGTCGTGAAACACATCAGCTAGTGGAAGAGCTACAAGAGCCTGTTTTGCGGCCAAAGTGGAGGGGGAATCTATCGTTTTCAAGCGCGCATCTCCGTGATCCAGCTTCTCGAACATCTGAGGAATCAACACTGCTCCAATCTCAAGATATGCTCGTGAAACGCTCTGAAGGCATAGCATCTCAAATGCCAGGAGGCAAAATTCCTCAACAGTCTTGCCACGAGCAAGTACTCGACCTCCTTGAACCAGAAGAGCGTGTCCAACCTCATAATCTTGATAGCCGTTTCGCGAGCGAACCCTCATTTGTGCTGAATGATCAAGAACCCCAAGCCTCTGGCATGTATTCAACCTACGGCAGGGCAGAGAATACTTATATGAGCATGAATGATACAAACGAAGTCGAAGATTCTATGCCAGTGATATTCCCTCCTGGATATGTTCGCCGTCGGCCTTCAGCAACACAGCTGGACTCATCCATGATATTTGAAAGACCACCACACGACGATGATCTGGACAGCCCTTATATTCAAGTGCCGCAGTCTTCAAACACAGCTGGACTTCCACGGGGAAGTTATGGAAACCATGCACAGTCTCTCGAAGCGGATTCATCCATTGTTTATGAGACTCCAATGGATAATAATGGAAGGCATACTCATGCGCCAGAGTCAGAGCCCGTGCTACCTTATGAAAGACCTGTGAAGGTTGCTTACAAACGTCGTCGTGAACAGCACATCCCGTTGCCGTCTTATGCTGATATGTTTCTCAACAGTCAGCGAGCGAGTCAAGTCAACGCAGGATGTCGAAAGAGACGTTTTCCCAATTGAGAGAACACGGTGATTTGCAGTGGATCAAATTTAACATCAAGCGTACTTTAGGACCAACGCACAGTATCATGATTCACTTACAGATACACAGAACTAGTACAGATGTCTGTATCATACGTGGTATCATAATTACTCCGAACATGAGAAAATTGAGCTTTTACAATAGCTTCTCAGCTCCCCAGACCATCGTCATTGCGCTAAGTATCCTTCCCTTGTAGTACTGCTTGCACAAATAGCAATATGTCTGCGCACCCGTTCATCACAACAATGAAGCCTGGAGTTGAATAAAAGCTTTAATATTTCCTAGCAGAGTCTAGGTAATTAATCCATGGGGTATCAATATTATGAAAAAACAACAGCCGAAAAAGAAGTCATTTGAGATAGGCGGTTTGTCCCACCCGTGACCATACCCTCTCGTATAGGATTCCGTGAATTACAGCGCATGAACAATATAAACCCAATACAAGCCAAAACAGACCTTTCTAGTTCTCCCCATCCCATTTTCAACAAAAATCCTTACAAAAAAAACCCTTAGCCAAGAACGAGACAGATGAAGATGGAACTGGGACTATTCATCCAGCCATTCGATGTTGAAATATGTGTCGCCCTCCCGTCTCCTCCGATCGTCGCAGCGACCACGAGTTTGTTCCAGCGATTGAGATTGCAAACGTAATTTCTGATGATGCTTATCGGAATCCGGATACTTTGCAAGAAGTAGCTGAAGCTGCTGAACCATCCCCGCGGCGTACTCCTTCTTCTGACGCTTCTGCGATACCTGAAGCTTCAGGGTCGGAATAACGCGCGTGTAGATGGTGAGATCGCGGCTAGCTTTCTCCAGGTTTTCCTGAGGGACCGATGCAGTGACGCTGTTCAGGTTCTTGGTCTTATTTATGTGTACGTTGCGGAGTGTTCGGTATCGCTTTCGGGTCTTCTTGAGCTTCGAAGATAGATACTTAGTCTTTTGATCCTTGGCGGCGATGTGGGCGCTATTGTGGTTGGCGCGTGCGTTCTTCAGTTGGTCTCGGAGAGTCTTGACTTCAACGTTCTTGGCCGCGAGTTCGGTGTCCAAGTCTACTCGGAGTTGAGTGGCTGTCGTAATATCTTCCTTATAGCGATCGACCTCAGTCCGCTGGTCCTCGATGATTTTGTCTAAGCCCTCACGCCACTGGTCCTTCTTAGCAAGCTGATCGTTCAATTCTTCCAACTTTTGCCTCTGGGCTTCTAAGTTTTGATTCTGGGTTGCTAGGTTTCGCCTCTGGCCTGCTAAGGCATGCTTCTGACTGATGATCCTGTTCAGGCATAGAGTTTTGATATAGACCGCCGTTTGGTAATCGGTCTTTGTACGCTGCAGCTCCTGCTTTGTGAGCTCCAGCTCCTTATTTTTCTCTTCGATGACGCCGTGGAGACCGTTGATGAATTGGTCTTTCGCAACGAGCTGGTAGCTGAGATTCTGATTTGCGGCTTCCATTTCATCGCATCGGGCCTGGAAGGATGTGTGCGAGGCGTTCATACTGATTTGCATGGTATGAAGCTGCTTCGTGAGGTCAGCGGTCTGGCTGTCCTTTTCTGTGTTGGATCTTGCGATGTTGCTCCGAAGAAGGCGGTTACCGAGTTCTAGTCGGACAATTTCCTCGTCTTTCTTGGCCAATTCGGCTTGGTGTTGCTGCTGGAGCTCGTTGAGTTTGACCTGAAGATGGGCGGTAAGTGTTAAGTTCTGGTTCGTAACTTCCTGCTCATGGGCCTGCAATCCGGTAATTTTGCTTTCCAATTTCTTGATCTGAAGACCATATTGGCGTCGCTCTTCCTCCAGGCATGAAGTAGCATCCATGTATTGTTTCCGATGGCTATCTACATCGGCCCCTGAGAGGAGAGTCTGGCAGGCTACTTCTGTGATACAACCATCTGAGACGTTCGTAACATGTGTAGAAGTGGTTGTGATTGTAACCGTGGAGAGTGCGGTGGAGCTGCTCGAAGCTGATCGAGATTTCGTGGTTGGTTCATCAGGTGCGTATATGACCGAGCAGCTGTGGGATTCGATACCGTCTAAAATCACCACTGGCGCCTCAAGCTCGAAAACTTCCTGAGTTTTTTTAGTAAGCGTGGGGACAACCTCCCAGTCAATTGACTTTGGGTCGTCTGCGATCGCTCCTGATTTGATGTTGTTGACACATTGAAGAATTAACGGAGCAGTCGTCAAGATCGGCGATGCAACTCCGCCAAATCGAACATAAAATTTTCTGTCTTGTTTGTGAAATAAATCATTGCGCCCGGCGTTGTGCTTGTTGGCGGAACCACAGGGTACCTGCGAAGGGCCGGTGGTTGCTCGGGACGGTTTATGCATGGAAGAGTGGTAAGCTCCCATCCTGATGATGGGGCTGGCCTCGCGGTCAAGGGCGTGTTGTGGATATGGTGTTGCTGAAAACGGGAAGTTGTAAGAAAGCTCGGTCAAGCAGTGTTGAGTTGGGTTGAAGCAGAGTGGCAACGGGCGACGGAATATATCCTCTCGCGGAGATTGCGCTAGCAGTGAGACCACTCGTTTGTATGCAAACACACCTTCAACCACCACAGAGCAGAGCAGTTGTGGCTGAACAGTGGGTTGAGCGCGCTCCATGCAGAGCAGTGCGGCAGGCTAGCAAACCTCCCAAAGTCTCAGCCACAGATATACCTGATCACGAACCGCGCTAGGCTCGAGCGTTTGGAGTTTCAAACAAACAACAGTATAGTATTGGCTGGTTGTGTGGCTGGCTTGCGGTTGCTACGTCAATCGAACGGCAATCGAACAGGCGTGATATCCTTGCTCTGGCATTGCAAACGGGGCACATGGGCGCCGCGAGCGGCGCGGTTGAGGGTGCGGAGAGGCCTGGAGATGGTAAATGCGTATAGCTGCTAGTAGAATGAGGTGCATGAGTGCAGATTACTACTGTGCACAGTATGAACTGCGAAGAGGATCTTGAGTTGCACGGTCACACAATGAGGATACTATCATCTTCGCCAGTGAGTCACTGTACCTCGTGAATGTACACCAATTCAAAACATGTCTCTGTCATTCCATTCCGACGTAGTAATTATATATTCCCTTTACAGAGTGATTTAGACCTTTATATATCCTGCAAATGCAGTATGTCACATGTACCGTTAAATTTGCAGAATGGAATGTGCACGACTATGAAGTCGTGCCATTACTCAGTGGAAAAGAAGACGCGGTCATATCCAGATACAGGAAATGGGGTCGTGGTGGAAGCCCAAGGTGGAGATCAGATCAATTAAATTCTTGTTAATGAGAGAAGGACCTCTGGACTATCTACTTCTAAGATGGATGAATCTGAAAGGTTTGCTAGTAGTCCTGTGAAAGATATATAGTAAAGAAAAAAGAAGATAACAGATCACAATCAATTTGTACACGAGAAATAGGGCCCTAGAAACCAACGAGCGATCTGAACGACTAAAGAGAGTAGGTATCGAGAAATGAACACTCCCCTTAAGTTGAACAACTAGTATTCAATCTGATAAACCTTCCCTATCTGTCTTAGTCCTAAACATCTCACAACAGAATGGCCGGTGACACAGATAAGCATAAAAGATTTGCTTGTATGAATCTTGAAAGAATGCGTCGGTGCGAGAATTATGGACCGTACGTTGCTTGGGACAATCCGAGTTTCTACGCTAGCCTCACGCACACACACAAAAGAATACAGAAGAAAGACATTATTATAATATTATTTCTATTAAAATACCCAAATCAGGTATCTTAGCATGCATGTTAATTATCCAGCTATTCCTCCCTCACATCCAGGACTTTCTCACCAACTCCCTCGGACGCGGGACTCCAATTATGTAAGTAACCTTCAAAAACACAAACATCTCGCAAAAACAACAGCATCAGCAGCAAAAACACAATAACAATCCCAATTTCAAGCTCCGTAAAGTCGTACGCAGCAGGCTGTATGGTGACATCATAGAAGAAATATACAGCTATCCGAGGCCTCGAGGATGTGTGCGAGACTGTGAGGTAGTCTCGATGGAGGAGTATCATGGTCTCCTTCCCTCTCTCATGGGTATAAACATGTGAAGATAAGTGGTGGAAAATAAAACAGGCAGACATGATAATGATGAGTAAGAAAGTAAAGAAAGTGGTATAAACAAATGAGGTGGGTGGGTATCTTGGAAGAGAGAATAGAACCGTCTGAGAGAGGAGACGTCTAGAAAGGAAGAGGGAGAGAGAAAAAAGCCAAATCTCAACAACAACAACACCGAAATCCCATCTCAGTAGGCACCGAGAACAGCGTCCCTTTGTTACACGAGCATCTCATACGCCTGCCCAACCTCACTCTCGCCCTCGTGCTGTCCCCTATCAACACCAACCTGCACATCAAACGTGATCTGCGTCATGGGGTGCATCTCATGGTGCAGACGCCTTTCGTATTCGACTTGCCCAAGCTTGGAAAAGGGGGTTTGCTGAGGGATGGTTTCATAGGGGACGCGAGCTTGATAGGGCCGGGCTGGCTTGGGCACGCGAGCTTGTCGAAAGGGACGAGCGGGGACAGGGCCAGGACCAGGGGAAGGAGCAGAGTGGGCAACTAGGTCTCGCAGGCTGGTGTAGCTCTCGTAGGGCTGGATCTGCTGGTGTACCGGGGTTTGGTAGCTGTAGGGCGTGCGGGCTCCGATGGGGGCGGGAGCGAGTTGGATAGGCCCGCAGGCTCGGTGGATGGGAGCCGGAGTGCAGGGGGAAGAGGCGGCTACGAGGTCCTGGAGGTCGTGGAGGTTTTTGTAGATGTAGTCGTTGGCATCTACGCGGTTTGTGGGGTTCGGGGCGGGGATATGGGTGTAGGAACGGTTGGTGTTATTGGCATAGGCCAAGTCCTGGATGGAGTTGTTGGTCTGAGGGATGATGGCAGGGGCATTGTAGATGTTGTTCCTAGCTCCAATGACGCCGAAAGGGTTCCTGATGAACGCAGGAGCCTGGGCTTGCTCAGGCTGGGGAGCGACTTGGGCAGGAGCGTCCTCTGCCGTCGAATCTTCGAGGAGTTCACGAAGGGAGCGCTTCTCTCCGGTCGTGCCATCAACTGGAGAAGCGGAGAGGGTATCCTCGGTGGTTGCCGGCTGTGTAGGGTTCCGCTTTCTCTTCACGACGGTTTCGGTGGAGGCGGGTGCGGAGCCGACTGTCTGATCGTTATCGTGCTTGTTGTTGCTACCACTACTGGATGAGGAAGAAACAGCACGAGAGAACGATTGTTGGGGGGAGTTGAGCTGTTCATTTTGCTCTCTGATTACACGCCGAAGTTTGTTTGTAACGTCCTTGTGGTGGCGAGCAGACTTCGTACGCTGGTCCTTCTCCTTTTGGAGAGCAGCGGTTGTGGCGGCGAGAGCTTCTTCCTTTGAGGACAGTTCTTCCTCCAAGTCATCGATATCTTCGTTTCTTTTGGAAAATAATTCCCTGAGCTCTTCGAGGCGCTGTTCAAGCTCCTCGATGCGACTATCTCGTTTCTTGAGGAGGGCATCTTGTTCCCGGATGCGGTCATCTTTTTCTTTCATGTCCCGTTCGTGCCGTTGCTTGATTGAGAGAATGCGCAAATCGCGGTACTTCAGCTCGTTGAGCAGCGTTGCTAATTGATACTCGTTTGCACGAGCATTTGCCTCTGCTTCTCGTTTCTTGACGTCTGGGTGGCTCATGATTCCTGCGCTCTTTTCTTCCGCAGACTCCGTGATGGGTTGGTAAGAGCAATGCTCCTCCACGACAACCTGGCTGCTCGTCTGGAGCGAAAGCACTCGCATTTTGCTGGCGTCAGAAGCTTCCTTCTTGTTGCTAAGTTTCCCGGTGCTGTGTTTCTCGCGGGCAAGCTTGAGTTGCAGAAGGACGCTCGTGCAGTTTCCGCTGTGGGGGTGGAAGAGCTGGACGGGGCTCCGCATGTTAAACATGATGGGCGTGTCTTGATGTCGATTTATAGGGATTTGGGGTGTGACAATAGGCGGGTGAGTCAAAGATGGATTGAATGACTGTGTGAAGGCTGTGTACCGTGGAGGTTGAGAAACGATTCAACGGTCTGATTGTGATATGCAATGAATGGACGTTGATGGACTTTAAATGCGTACACTCGGCGCTAGGTTATCACGTAAGGCAGTGAAAAATGATATTTTGTGTAGTGAAAAATAATATTTTTTGTGCGATTGGGAGAAAGAGTATGACTGTTTTAATTGTGTCGAGTGTGGTAGCATCATGGGAATTGCTGAAAAATCATTTATATTCATTTATATATAGAAAGACCGAAACGCCATAGACCTGCATAAAAATGATTTTATACAACACACATAGGTAGAGAAATTTGCTGCGTAGATTGTTTAGACATGTTTTTCTTGTGCCCATGTGCCAGTAGAATTTCCAGTCACGAGCATTAGAGGGGAATGCAAACGATTGGAAACCTGGTATTGAAGCAAATAATGTGACCAAGTTACAGATTGTGATTCAAAACCATTTTTATCCCCGTGGTAGATGATTTGGACCTTATCTTGGAGGTTAAGTGTGCCCGAGCTTGTCAGTGAACGTTTGTGAGCTCTCTCGATAATTTTAGGATTAATTTTGAGAAGTCCTATGTCGTGCCCTTCTGCGCAAACCTCATTTGATCCATAGAGTCGAGGTTATCTACCTTTGCTGCCATGCCCGTACCTTGGAGCAAGACCCTGCGTAACAACATGACTTCACGACTACCAAAGGATGTCCTAATCGGGCGAAGCCATCTTTGAATAGCAGATACATTGGAACGCTGTTGAATGTTGAAACATTGAAGCAGCCCACCGGGAAGGGGGATTGTCTGACGTCTGTGTTCATAGTGACTTTGCTGTCTAATGATTCTTTAACCTGTTCCTGAACTACCTATTGACCGTGATATGGGGAAATACGCTAAGCCGACCCTAAGAAAGAAAACATGTACAGACGCCTTAAAGAATTCCCCCTAGTACACCGATCCACGCTGAAATGGAGATCGGCCTTAGCCTTCACCAAATGAAGCGAACAATAAAACGCCATAGAAGATATTCTACTCATGTAAGCCCTCACTCCCTCCCTATTGGTTAATATGCAGTGAATGCCCTCCGGTACTACCGGGTCGCTCGAAATGTATATCATAGATTCCGAGCATGATGATCAACAACACAATGTAATGATAAGTTATGCGGCTTGCTTGTTGCTTCGATTATGCCTCGCCAAACAGACGAGCGGTGACGTCGCCCATGTAGGCTTCCTCCAACTCATAGTCTTCTCCACCCATGCGGTCGATACCGACGTATTCGAAAGCGGCCACAACCGCTTCGACGTCGAAGCCCATGGCAACAAAACGGTCTATGAGATCCTTATTATAACCATGGTAGCTGTTACTTATAGTTAGTATTGCTTTGTTGTATAGGAGATTGGAGAGGGGATTATTTACGCTGCTAGCTTGTTCTTCTCCTCCTTTGCTTTTGATTCTTGGGCCTTGCGCTTGATGGTCTCAGCAGTAGCGCCACCGCTTCCTTCGGCGATTTCCTTTTTGGGTGCACCAGCAAAACGTACAGCCCAGTCACGAGCCACATGGTCGAATTCAGCAGGATTCCTTATGAGCATGTGGGCAACTTCAGCATCCTGGGGGTCTTTGGGCTCCGGCGTGCTGAGGAGGGATTGAAGAGAGATGAGGGCAGATTTTATGGTCAGCACGGGTGACCATTGAGAGGAAAGTGTGTCTAAGCAGATGGCGCCCTGGGTGCATTAGCCACGAGCACGCTTTACAATGTCCGTGCAACGTACCGTTTGAGAGCTGACATTGGGATGCCAAATCTTGGTCTCGAACTTCATGACGGGTGGTCGAAACGGATAGTCACTGGGAATCCGGATGTCGACAAAGTAGTTACCACCTTCATATGGGGTATCGGGGGGCCCGCGGAAATTGCCGCGCAGATGGGTGAGGTCCTCGCCGTTCCCTGCCATTTCGACGAAGATTTGTGACAGGGTGTCGGCCTTGATATCGGCGATCTCCTTCGCAATGCGCCGTGCACGGTTGGAAGTCATTGTGTTGGAGCGCAGGTGTCGACGAGTAGTGGTAAGAGAGTGATGGCGGGAGTGCGAACTGCGAACTGCGGGGAGTTGTTGGGGGAGGAATAGGCAGCAAGGCAAGATGATGTAGGCCTATATAAGGGTCCAAAGTCAGCCTGAGGCACAGAGATAGATGCGTGGGTCTCGACTAGGCAGCCCGACTCCGAGGGGGTGGGTCACTGCCGTTTGGAGGCGAAGAGGGAGCGACAGCCGGCTACTTATTGGATAGGTACCTACCTTTGTAAGATGCCGTACAAGATTTCTAGTAGTGTATAGCTGTACAGGACGTTCAGAGGTGAAATCAGGGCGGGATCGGGTTAGTGGAGAAGGGCGGAGCTGCACCGACACTTGTTAGGATGCGTGTAGGCAGGCAGCTTTAGTAGGGTAGGTAAGGTAAGGTAGATAGTAGGTAGGCGTTTGGTCACACACCACAGGTGGGGCTGAGCAGGCAAAGGTGAGAGTAGAGTCACAAACAGTGGCACGGAAGCAAGAGAGAGGGAGAAAACAATGGAAGTGGAATTGGAGAATTTGAGCAGATGGGTGGTTGGGTTGGATTTAGAAAGCAGTGGGAAAAGCCGAGGCCTGACGTGTCTCGCGTTGCTTGGAGAGAGCAAGACGATGTCCACATGGAAGTTGCTGGACGTGGTGGCGTCGATGCACGTGACTGGCGTCCTCCACTGAAAGCTCGGGGCACCTCACCTCAACTACACTCACTACACCTCATCGCTCCCATCAACATTACGATCCGCCATCACCTCCGTCTACCCACCCCGCCCTTGACTTTTCATTCCTCTCACTCCTTCGTCCTCGAAGTAATCTATCCGCCTTTTTATTTCACCGCTCAAATCTGACTGCACGTCGTTGAGTGCGTGTCATGGTAAGCTCTCGCCCGCCGCCGCGAAACCTCCGAACTGCCATGTTGACCATACACATAGGGTAATCAGCAATCTAGTGCTGGGGGAGGTCCCGGTGGAGATGACAGAAATAAGAAGGACAAGGTACGTTCGATTTTATTGCTTCGTTGCACATGCTCAATGTACCCTCGCGCGTCATGACCTCACCTTGCCTCTTCATGCTAACAATATTCGTGTATAGAAGGACAAGCCCAAGTACGAGCCCCCACCACAGCCCACCACCCGCATCGGCAGGAAGAAGAAGAAGGCTGCCGGACCGAGCGCCGCCGCAAAGCTCCCCACCGTCTACCCGACTGCCCGATGCAAGTTGAGGTACCTTCGGATGCAGCGCATCCACGATCATCTGTTGCTGGAGGAGGAGTATGTGGAAAACCAGGAACGCATTCGGAAAGCTAAGGCTTCCAATACTGCGCAGCCAACAAGTGCTGGCGGGGACTCAGATGCCTTGGATCGAAATGCAGACGAACGGTCGAGGGTGGATGATATGCGTGGCAGCCCCATGGGCGTCGGTAACTTGGAAGAGCTCATCGACGACGACCATGCTATCGTCTCCAGCGCCACCGGTCCCGAATACTACGTTTCCATCATGTCTTTTGTCGACAAGGATCTGCTAGAGCCCGGAGCTAGTATTTTGTTACATCATAAATCGGTATCTGTCGTGGGTGTGCTGACAGACGATTCGGATCCGCTCGTGTCCGTCATGAAGCTCGACAAAGCCCCGACGGAATCATACGCAGATATCGGTGGTTTGGAACAGCAGATACAGGAAGTGCGAGAAGCAGTGGAGCTTCCCTTGTTACATCCCGAACTTTATGAAGAGATGGGCATCAAACCCCCCAAGGGTGTCATTCTATACGGTGCTCCTGGTACAGGAAAGACGTTGTTGGCAAAGGCTGTCGCAAACCAGACGAGCGCAACTTTCCTACGTATCGTGGGTAGTGAGCTGATTCAGAAGTATCTTGGTGACGGTCCGCGATTAGTACGACAGCTTTTCCAGGTCGCCGCTGAGAACGCTCCTTCCATTGTTTTCATTGACGAGATTGACGCTATTGGTACCAAGCGTTACGAGTCTACTTCTGGAGGCGAACGTGAAATCCAACGTACTATGTTGGAGTTGCTCAACCAGCTTGATGGTTTTGATGACCGTGGCGATGTCAAGGTTATCATGGCCACGAACAAGATCGAGACTCTTGATCCCGCTCTGATCCGTCCCGGCCGTATCGACAGAAAGATTCTGTTCGAAAACCCAGATCGTAAGTGGAGATGAATTTCACAACCCAAACTGCTCGCTAATCTTTATCTTAGAAACCACAAAGAAGAAGATCTTCACCCTCCACACCTCAAAAATGTCTCTCAATGAAGACGTTGATCTCGATGAGTTCATCAGTCAGAAGGACGACCTTTCCGGTGCTGATATCAAGGCCATCTGCTCCGAGGCTGGTCTTATGGCTCTCCGTGAGCGCAGGATGCGTGTCAACATGGAAGACTTCCGGGCGGCGAGAGAACGTGTGCTCAAGACGAAGAGCGAGGGTGAACCTGAAGGCCTGTACTTGTAGAGTAGAACTGCTGGGGTCTAATCGTGTATGAATATTAAGAATTCACGCTTCACCGCAAGTGCTTACCGTGAGTAGGCCAGTAATTCTTATAATAGACGATCATGCTACGAGTAAATTTCTGTCCTCAAGTTTTATATATGAGATGTGCACATGGTGTCTACACTTGTGGTTTGCCGCCTAATTCTTATATCGAGTTGCACTTCCCTGAGCAGTGTTTCTCTCAAGATATCGCCGTGCGAGTATTACCTCTTCGAGTATTACCTCTTCTTTTTTTTTGGATGCTTACGTCCAAGACAGCATTGAATATAACCTGTCAATGGCACTACTGCTAGACATCCTTAATTTACCACTGAACTGATGTTGTATATACGAAAAGACCAGTCTAATCGATCGTGTCAAAGGTTTCAAATGCTGCGAATACTTGTTGCTATCGGTCCCTATATACAATGCTATGTGAGATCTCTCGGTCCATGTAGGGAGGTATCCCGTTTCTGCCCGCCTTGCTCACCGCTCAAAAAAATATGGGTGATACTCAAAGCTTTCCTCGTGATGCTGATTCACCGCTCTTACAGCAGGGTGGTTGTGTTTGACCCAGATAGGTCACCTTGCTTAGCGTAGCCAAACGCAGGTGATGAGCACGTGCCAACGGTGGTGAGTATAAAGTAAGAGAGGAGGTTGAATGTGCCGTCTGTTTTCTCAAACCTCTACCCACCCGCCTCTTCTTTATAAACTTGTCCAGCTGCTCAACCTCTGCAAGTACACAGCATTGACGGGCAACCAAGGAGCTACCCACCATGAATCAAGAGCTAGATCTGACGCACCTGCCATCCTACACACATTTGAACCGAGCTCAAAAGCGTGCGTTCATCCTACGAGACAAGCTCAAGTTCACTGAGAAGCATCATCTCGACACGTTCCTCGCCGGTATCGAATCGCCCGAGCCGCCCACCTACCGCAACATCAACGGCAAAGTCATCCCCCCATTCATCGAAGTCACCCTGAAGAAAGAAGCCAAAAAGCTTGACCTAGGAAATGTCCGCTTCCATGAGCGTGACCGCACTTTCATTAAGCGGGCGTTCCTGGTGATCGAGGGCGGGAACTGTGAACTGAAAGAGACCAAGCCCCTGCCACATGACGACGAGAACTTGTTGTCTGTGCCTATCGAGGCTTACTCGGTCGAGAGCACTGTCCCGCTCTTTTTGGCAAAATACGAGGCGATTGAGACGCGGAGGCACCATCTCAACGAAGTGCGTCGGGCGGCTTTCACCGGAGCCGAGCAGTATGAAGTCCAGGTCAACAAGGGAAAGGTACGTATTTCTTGTGTTCTAGTTGAGGCTACGATAGCTGACTGAACTGTATAGTCTCTTTCTAAACTACACTCCGAGAGCTTTGAGCTAGATGGAAGCGTCTATAAACGTAAGTTTCTCCCACTTGAGGAGTATATCAGCTGCTCACTGTCTACCAGCTCGTCTCCGCGCCCCGGGGGATCCAATCCCTCGTCATGCCTCGAACAAGCGCAAGGGCATCGGCCTCTCCAGCATCCCAGACTCAGTCAAAATCGCAGCCTTGAGCCAAGTACCCAGCCACTTCAAAGTGAACATGTTCGACATAATCGTCAAGAACGCCTTCCCCCATTTCGACAATCTGATGATGGCAGCATGGAACGTGGTCTCCCTGTTCAGTGGCACAGGCACTGAAGAAAACGACCTCCTTCGTGCCGTATCCCAGCTCGACGCCGTTCTCCGCGAGTTCGACAATCACGACACCGCCCCCAACAAGCTCAAGAAGAACGAAGCCGATGAGGATGAAGTCGAGATCAAGACCACCCACAAAACCCACACTGCTCCTCCTCATGCATATCATGCCCCCAGTGAGAGCTCCCGGATCTCAACTCCCGTTCCACCCCGAGCAGCACCTACCGCAACCCAGCACTCCGCTTCATGGGGTGCCCGACCTTCCGTTCCTCCCTCAAAACAACACCACGCCTTCAATCTGCACCCTTCTCAACACCCCGTGGACGGCTATGTCGCCGAAGACGACGAAGACGAAGAAGAAGAACTCCTCTTCCCGCCTAACCGCATGCGCTCCACCGGCCAATACCCACCCTCCGCGTTCCCCCCATCCCACCGGGAACCTCGACACCACCCTTACGCACGCAATACTGTCGAACGCCCTACTCCTTCTACCTCTTTGGCCTCGTCTGGGTACCACCCCCCTTACTCTTCGTATGATCAACAATACCAAGGCTACCCCCACTCCTACCACCCACATCAACAACACCACCACCAACTTTACCCTCAACCTCCTCCTTCCCCCCCTTTCCCTTCCCGTCAAGCTCCACCTCCACAGCCGTCCGCGTACCCTCCATCGCCATACCAGCCCGCCCCCCACCACATCCGGCGCAAATTCAGCATCAACCCACCACCCCAACCAACCCCTTCGTCAACCCACTCTACACCTGGGCGCTCCTCGCGTGCGCAGCGTCCTCCATCGCGACAGGTGTACAACACGGATGGCAAAGGAGATGGCGAGGAGTTTGGCGAGCTAGATGAGCCTGGCCGTAGTGTTGGCGTTAGCCACACCACCAACAACAACAACAACCACGGCAGCGGAGAAGCAGCCACCAGCACCGAGCAGGACGACGAACTCAACAGTCTATTCGAGGACCGCGATGCTTCCAACACTCATCAATCTCACCAGCCCTCTACCACCGCGCTGCCCGAAGACGGCGACGCGGAAATGCGCGACACACATTCCGCTCCCATGGGCGACGAGATTGTCGTTGCTGTTGGTACGCGTGAGGATGGCGCTGCTGATGATGTCGATGCGGGGGGAGAAAAGGGACTGCTGCAGCAGCAGCAACAATCTCTCAAGACTCCTTCTTCGGGGATTTACCTGGGGCGCTCGGCATTGGGGAAGAGGAAGGAGAGGAGTGGGGCACCGGTTGCGGACATGTTTGGGGGTGGGAAGGATGCTGGGGAGGGGAGTGAGTAACTAAGTAAGTATGTGTGTGAAACCGGAGAGGATTTGGAGTGTCGTGGTATCACTTCTCATGACAGCACTTAAGGTTCTTGAGGTTTTGGTTTATGAGGGAGAGTTTTTCTGCCAGTGAGTTGAGTTGAGTTGGATATATTCTGACCGACTCTGCTGTGTGGAAAGAGTGCGATTTTGTCTTGCGAAAAAACGTGCATTGCACGAAAAAACGTGCAATGCACGAAATAAAAAACATACAATACATAGGGAAAACGTGCAATACACTAAAAAACGTGCAATGCACTAAAAGTTACGTGCAATGCACGAAATAAAAAACATGCAATACACAAAAATTACGTGCAATACATAAAAAATAACGTGCAATGACGAAAAAACGTGCAACGACGGAAAACGTGCAATGCACGAAATGACGAAAAAGTGTGCAATGCACAAAAAAAAACGTGCAATGCACAAAAAAAAACGTGCAATGCACGAAAAAACATGCATCTACATCCTTTACCTCTTTTATCTTCTTTCCTTCCCCCGTGTCTCTCTCCTACCTACCCCCAGTTTCATTATCCATCATTTGCAGGAATTTGGTATCATGCCGTAAGTCCGCAAGTGTTTTGTAGCCCTCCACTCCACTACACTATCACGATTCTGCATGTGTACTCACTCCCCAGCAGATCTTCTCTATCTTTTCTTTTGCTTTTTCTTTGAGTTTATTTCGAATGGATAGGCAAGCCCGAGACTAGTTTGTGCAATGGGCGCAGCCCAAAAGGGACCAAAAGGGCTCGAAATGAGTATCAGAAAGTAGTGTGTATTGTACAGTGTAGTGTAAGAAGTAGTAGGGCTAGCGCCAAGAGTCACATGACCAGAGGTCACGTGCCATAACAGTTTGGACTTACATGTATCTTTTTTCCTCACTCCATCCTTTTGATGGTTGTTTCGATACGGGTCTGGTTATTTGTATATTAATTGATGAATTATTTGAGGAAAAACAGAAATGCAAAAAAAAAGGATAGTCAGTGCCCAATTTTTTTAAAAACAAAATTGAAAAAACATCAAAAACAAACTTCCGTATTCATGCGGACATGAACCATGCGGGATGAAAGTTAGTGGTTCACAAGATGCTTTCCCAACTCCAGAGTGATGTTTTTAAAGAGGGAGATGTGACATGTTGGATACGTGCTAATCATCCATGTCTACTTTTTGGATATGCAACAGCTTGAAGTTAACAGGCAGAAGGGGATTGATAAAAGAAAAGAAAAAGACAAAAACAAATTCGCGCATTGATGGTATATCGCTACCCCTCTCTACCTGTAAAAAGTCCATATTTTTCCCCATCCATTCCTTACCTTTCCCAAAAAGCGCCATCCAGCCCAGTAAAACAGTCATGCATCATATCGAGACATATCCAAAGAAAAACCGCAACCACCAACGCCACCAATGCACACTTTTCTCTACTTCTTCCCCAACTCCGGACCCCAGAAATCATCTGCCTCCTTCTCCGCCTTTTCTCTTGCAATCTTCCTCCGCTTCGCCTTACTCTCCTCCAACCCGCCCCCACTCGCATTCTCCGCATCCCTCTTCTGCGCCTGGTTCAGCTTCACCAAATCCATCTTATCTGGATCTCTGCAATTCTTCAACTTCTTCCTCAGCGCGGAAATCTCTGCTTTGTCTTTGTCCTTCACGGCTTTCTGTTCTTCGGGCGAGAGGGTAGAGGAAGTGTACGAGCGGTGCGATGAGAAGAGGATCGCGCAGGAGCGGAGGGTGGTGAGGAGTTTGGTGTACGTTGGGGAGTCGGAAGGGAGTTTGGTGGAGAGGTAGAAGGTTGTTAGGGGTTCGTCGGCGAGGAGTAGGGAGGCGAGCATGATTTGCGAGGGCGTGAAGAGGAAGTAGGCGTCTGTGAGTTGGGCGGTGCGTTTGAGAATGTTGGCGGCGAAGCCGTAGGCGTTGTTGAGCCGGTTTTCGATGCTGATTGTCTTTTTGTCGGTGATGGCGCCCGAGGTGGGGAGTGGGAGGGCGGTTATCGCGGCTTGGAGGTCGCTGGGAGTTCGTGTGTCTGGTGCGACGGGTGTGTAGGCGCCTCTTGCTATCTCGCCGAGTTCGAGGTGGGCACCTTTGAGGCCGCGGAAGGGGTGGCGGACCTCGAAGTTGTAGCGGAGGGCTTGTACTATGAGGTATTCGGGAGCGAGGATTTGGTCGCGGGTTACTTTGCCTAGTTTGGCGACGTAGTCGTCGAGGTTGGGGTTTGCGTTGTCGGTTTTGCAGGCTATGAAGGTAATTGTCCGTGAGACGACCGGGGCATCGTAGGTCATGGGGGAGTTGTAGAGGTAGAAGCGACGTAGGAATTGAACGGCTGTGGCCTGGTGCAGAGTTAGAGATGAGGTATTCCAGGATGCGGCAAGGCGCGAGGGCCGCATGTATAGATGTAGGGATGGCGAAATGGAGAGGATGAAGAGGATATAGCCCTTACAGTTACGTCGCTGGGTAGCCCTATAAATTTGGCAAGATCAATTGTCGTCTCACAACAAAAATCCACAAGTCGCATTTCCTCCGCTACCGTCAAACAATCCACCTCTTTGTCCAGCCTCATCGGTGTTCCCCCATTGCTATTCCCGTTCTCATTGCCATTTCCATTCTCCAAACCCGGTGTGTTCCCACGTTCACTATCGCTGGCGCTGGCGCCTCCACCATCGAGGGCTATTGCGGCGCGTTGGGCGCGTTGTCGGGCTACGTTGGCTTTCACGCGCTCGCAGGCTTGGATGTTGGTCTTGAGGCGAAGTTCTGCTAGTTGGGTAGGCGTGAAGGACCAGTTTCTGAACTGCGATGAGTTCCGATAGATGACATCTTCGGTGAGCTTCATTGCGTGTTGAGGCGGCTGAGTATTGCGGAGGTTGCTCGGTGGAGGTAGCTATGAGGTAGACGTGAAGTTAGAGAAAGCTTTGGCCGAGGTCTCTTAGGTCATTGATGTCTTGGGTATGACATCGGCGCGCACGGAATAATTTTTATCGTAATCACCACAGTTAGATTTCATGCGTATGTCTAATGGTACGAGCATTGAAATTTCCACATAAAAAATATGTGAGCCTTGATTGTCGATTTCTTCTGCTGCTGGTGATGATGTGAGGTTGGAGCATTCTCATCCAATGAGGAATGGTCACCAAGCTAGTCTACAAACGGCCTAGCTATGGCCTTCAGTATGAACGACCATTCATCCAGCTCAAGTCCTGCAAATTAATTGATGGACCAAAATTCTTATACACACCTACCTGTAGATGGATGCAACTGGGGATAAAGTTTTGTAGAAGAGTCTGGTGTCTCTTTCACTTATTCTACACGAACCAATTACTTACCTCCAACAAGTCGCCTGGCGGCGTCAACAAATATCACTGCAATCTTTCACTCTGTTGCTTTCAGTATATATATCTGGGAACATCTGTCGCAGACGCTAAGCTGCGTAAATCATGCGAGTATACAATTTCATACGCAACGTATTAGCAGACGATCCAATAGAGAAGGATATTGCCGGAAATAAAGAGCAGGACTGTACAAAAATTGGACACAACTTCTCGTACCATTTCCAAAACTATCGTCGGATGTATACACCTCAGGCACTCGGCTTAGCAGTTTGTTTGTCGATTACGAAAATGCAGCATGCCAGAGAGTACACATAGAGCAGTTGTCACAGCACCTGCAGCATGTGTTTCTACGGACGGTTCAAATATCAATGACCTGGGACATCGCACACAGATTTTCCTGCCATCTGCACTGGATTTGAGTGCGACATTAGGGTCGTACATCCAATTCCACTACAATTTGCAATACACTTCTGCAATTGCATGCAAATGATGACAGTGAGGGAAGGCCGCCAGCTGCTCTACACAACAACTTCAACCCCTCAAGAGAACCAAACTCAACCAAGCCCAGTACCGGCGCCGCAAAAAGTAGTATACCAGTCCAACGTGCTGTAGCGGCTGCACCAATTGCCGTCTCGAAGGCAGACACCGCCTTGGCAGTAACCTGCAATGCGACGACGCCGTGGGTCCGCGCGCGGGGGACGACGTCAGGGCAACTGTTTTGGCGCACAGCGTACATCACTCTCACGTTCATCGCCCTCCCAAATTGCTCTCACGCTCACCTTTCACCGGGCGCGACGCTTACTACGCCAACCCCTCCTCAGTCAGTCGTTTGCCCCGGCACCAAAGCCCTAATCTCCTCTTTTCTTTTCCCCTCCACCTCCACCAAAACCTTCGTCCAAAACTTCCCATCAGACGCCTCTGTTCTTTTGGACTTCTCTGCGATACGCAATCAACACGCCTCTGCTACTTGCTCGCAGTAGCTTCTTACTCACTGTTTACAACCGCATTACCTCTTTGCAGCTCAATTGCCTTGTCTCTGCCCGCACCTTCTTCTGCGCTGCAGCAATCCATCATGAGCTTCTCCACTCTTGACACTGGCCCCTTGGGCAATGCGTTCTTTCGGACCTTGAATAACTGGGATGATCGTCTTTTCGATCAGCTCGCACCCGTCGATGGCTGTGGACCTCAAGGACTAGTCAGCCTCTCGGACCTCGAGATTGTCCAAGCCGATTCGCGTCGCAGCGAGGATCCTATTGGAAACTACGCCGCCAACGTTGATCCTGCCGGCCATGACGAGAATACGGGTGCAGTAACCTACAACAATGTGCCTGGCTCTGGCGCATCCGCCGATGTCAATGGAGATCTTCTTGCTCCTGAGCTCAATTCTGCTGAGGGTGCAGCCATTCCTCCTGCTCCTGAGCACCACACGGCTGAGAGCACAACCAGTCATTCTGCTCTCGAGAACAGCACCATCGAGGTTGCAGTCGATCATTCTACTCCCGAGAACAATACCGTTGTGCAGGCAGTCAATTGTCTCACTCGCGACGGCAATGTTCAAGCTGCTGCCAACTTCGACGACGCTTCAAGTATTGGCTCCTCTGGAGGCGTCAATACCCCCGAGTCTCCAAATGATGTTTCCACTTCCAGCGGAATGGACGATAAAGATCGTGTTATTGCCGACCTCCTCAAACGGGTTCGCGATCTTGAAGAGTCTCAAGGCAAGACGAAGGATTCTAGCACTGTCTCCACTTCCCACTTCACCGGCATCGATGGTGTACCCCATCATGACTTCTCTCCGCAACTCCAGAACGACTTTTCTCCACCAATTCAATATGACTTCTCTCAGCAACTTCCCTATGACTTTGGCTTCGGAACAGAGTTCAACGGAACTGAGTGGGACATCTTCTCGGGTTCCGATCTGAGCCTCAGCCCTCCCGGTATCTTTTCGCCCCAAAACATCTCGCCTCAAAATGGGTATGAGCAGTCTCCTGGAGTCCCATCCACCAATGCTGTCATGGCACGTACATCTACCGCACAGAATGTCTCAGGCCTGGCTTGCAACAACGTCCAGAACAACTTGCCTTCTCCGCCAGTCAATGACCTCACCGATATATCCATGGCCGCTTTCCAGGCTAACCTTATGAACTCGGCTCTTGCAAATTCCAACATGTCCGCTGGTGGTAATCAATTCTCAATTGGCAACACTCCTGACCCCTTTGGTTTCGAACCTTCTCAACCTCCGGTACCTTCCGAGTTACCTCAAGTGCCTTTCACTGACTTGACGCCTCCCGCATTCAATAATGAGATTGACCTAGTCGAAAATCTCTACCCTACCCAACCAGAGACTCAATCTACTCAGGATCCAGCAACTCTTACTCCAACAAAGAAGGGAAAGGGAAAGGCCGGCACCCGATCTACATCGACCCCCAGGAAGCCTCGCGCACGAAAGGCTAGTCCTAAGTCCGGACGTGGCTCTGTCAATACACCACCCAATGCTGAGACCTCTCCCTCTGATGATGGTGATGAATCTACACCCACCCCAGGTTCCAGTTCGTCCTCCCCTGGCCAGGAAACAACGGGCACCCCGACCAAGAAGCGCGGCCGCAAGTCCGCCACCGACAAGAATACGTCTCCGACCAAGCGTGCCCGTAAGACTACCAAGTCTACAAAGACACCTGCAGTTCCTTCTCCCGAGGTTGAGCATCTCCTTCCGAAACGTCCCCTACCCCACTCGTCTCAAATGTGGGATAAGAAGCGAGTTGAGGAAGAGCAGCGCATCTTCAACCAAGCTGCCTACGTCGCCGCTGATCCTGCCACCCGGGGTCGCCCACTTGCTCAGCTCATGAACACTGCCTTCGAGAACTTATCCCAGGGTGAGAAGGCTCGTTTGCTCTTGCCTATTCTCAATGGCATGGATCCCTTCGAGGTCGATGAGACGGATGAGGCTATTAGGAAGCTTTCTAAGGACTTGGGCATTGGATATGGAGCTGCTAGGGAGCGCATTGCGTGCATGAAGGCGCAGCGTAAGAATATGGATGAGGAGGCTGCCGGATGGGAGAAGGTCACTCAGCTGGTCTAAGTCGTGGATACTGGGCTCATCTCTTGTTGAAGGGTGTGGTGATGGGTATGCACGTACCCATGTGTGGTGGTTGGGGTTTCAAATTGGGAGACTTTAATGATTAATGGAGAATGGAGAATGAGAGGAGCTCGATCACTCAGAGGGAATTAATAAGGATGTTAGTTTGGTGAGCAACACGCCACATCGTTGGATGGTCGCTCTAGTTGCATGAAATTGGGGCATATTCGCAGCCGTCTTGTCCGCGTCGGTTAATTCTCATAACATCCACCACGCAAGGTTGTCGAAACGATAGTATTTGACCAAGTACAAAAAAAAAATTCAAAGAATCATCAATCATGCTACTATCTCTTTGCGTGTCTCTGACTTTGTTCCACCCAAAACGCCCTGGAGATTAAATCCTCTAGCTTCCTGCCCATCATTATATCCCCAAGCCGTAGAACTATCGTCATGCACAGTAGTCCTCCTCATATCCCTCACATAATTTCCTTCAAACTTACCCCCGGTAGCCCTATGCAAAACAGACGTATTATCCCAAGCCACCAGATCACCCTCACTCAGCCAATCCACACGGAGCACGTACTTCTGCTGCGTCATGTGCTTTTTCAACATCTCCAACAACTCCTCCGACTCTTCTACCTCTACCCCGCGTCCAGCCCCATCCCCACTCAATCTCTCCAGATGATGACAATGTGCACCAAGATACAAAGTTTGCCTCCCGCTCGGTTCGTGTACCTGCAAGACCTTATGCCTAGCCATCCCCTCACTCCATGGATCCAAATCCTTAAAGTAATCTGGACTTCCTAATTTCCTTGAATGCAACAGCGTATGCGCGCCTACATACCCTCCCTCCTCAATCCTTCTCTTTATCCCCTCATCAAGCTCATCCCAGGCAGTCCTAGAATCCGCAAACTCGGTCTCACCGCCCGTGCCTGGTGGCGGCAATTTGACCGCGTGTAGAAGGCTCCAGCTCGCACGGCGTGGGTTAAAGGAAGAGTCGGTATGGAAGAGGAGGTTGCCTTTGTTGTAATGCGAGCGAGGCGCAGTGGGATCGATGGGATTGCCTTGCTCGTCAACGTTGCCGGCATCAAAGAGCTCGTAGTGCGTGTACCGCATTTTGCGGCCGTTGGTAAGGAAGCGTTTGATGTTGTCCAGTGCGCCGATGCGAGCTGAGAATGCGACGTGGGTATCGTCTGTTAAGTTGGTTGCGCGGAAGACGAGGACGCCGTACTGTTTTTTTCGTGTTTGTTTGTATGGATACGGTTTGTTTGTTTGGGAAGGGAGGGCTGGTGTACCTTTGCCATTGCAGCTTTGATTTCTTGGAGCTGGGCGTCGGTCATGTTCTCAAAATCGGCGCCGTGGATCTCCGCACCAAAGGTTGGGTGAAGTTCCTTGACCGTAATGGTCCTGAAGGAATGTGATTTGTCTCCTGACATGGTCAGATGCTGAGGTAGTTATGTCTTTTATGTCCTTATGACTGGGCGGCAGGGCAGGAGAGAAAAGCTTAGTGCATGCCAATAGAAAGGAAATCAAAATATTCTCTGCATGTTTATATACCAGTAGAAGTCATGCTTTTTATATGTGGTGATCATCTTCCCCGCATTTACGTTGAGCATCCTCCACACTCGATGTGGGGCTTTTAAGCTGCAGGTACGGTGATCAAGGGTTTGGACAAGGATGCATATTTTCGGATATTTCTAACTACAAATATCAACGAAGAAAGACACTACGTTTTACTCCTGCCAGATCACAAAATGTATATATTCTTAAAGCTTGCATCAACATAATATCCAGCTCATTGTATCTTCAATAGACATGGTCCGCATCAATTTGCAGTGTATAGTATTGCATGCATATATGGTGCACAGTTGCTCATGGACAGAAATGTCTCTGCAAACAGTGCAATTGTTTGACCGCCTGCCGTCTTTGGTTCAGAGTCAACGGTAAACAAAGTTAGCGTAGGCAACAGCCCGGTCGTGCGCTGGGTTTCGAGCGATACGTTTTTGCTGCCCACCTTTACTTGCACGCCCACAACTGCCTTCCCCAGGTTAAACCCCCCCTCCGCCCTCCCGCCCCCGCAAACTGTCTCTACAACCTTCTCGCCATCCTCTCGGGCTACGAAGCTTGATTCCTCAAGGGCAACTACAAGGTTGCGCGCTCGCGTCTTCTCCGTTCGATATATTCACGCTTTGCACGTGACGAAAACAATAGAGCTTTCAGTTAAGACATACATCTTCGCGGGGGTGGTTTTCAAAGCGGTGTTGCCAGCGCCGCTTGTATTTTTACATTTTTTCATTGTTGGGAACCAAAATTATGTCCGGAGAGTCTGCCTACGTCGGCATCCAGCGGGATGAGGAAGGTCGGTTCACGGCCTTCAAGGTTGAACCTTCAGAAGTACACATCAAGAAGGGATATTGGCGGTTTGGAATAGACGGCGAAGATGATATCCAAGCTCGAGCTCTGGGCTTTGATAGCCCCGAAGCAATACTAAAAGCTGCCATACACGAGCAAGGATTTTACCCCAACATTCGCCTCCGATGGGTCCCAGGCGAGGAGGATCCGTATAAAGTGATCAGGTTGGGCACAGCAAAAGAGCATTTACAAAACATATCTGTCGAGCGCTCAATTTTGGGTCTTCCCCAATCCTCACGAGGCCAAGTGCCCAGTTATATCATCGACAACACGGCCAGGTTGACACATTATCGTTCCAGAGCACTTCAATCTCTACAGCACAACGGAGAGACAGTCCCGAAGATTTCGGCACCCTTCGAGGAAAGTTTTCCCCAAGATGCTCCCGATCTCTCTACCACCTCAAATGCAGAGTCACCGTATATTCAAAATGCGCCAAGTATCTCTCCCAACCCCAACACACAGTCGCCATTCAGGCAAGTCTCTCGAGAACCCACGCCATTCAGTAAGTTCCCCCAACAGACTCCTCTCACATAGACTCTGGATCTGTGTTAAACAAAGATGCTTGTTCTTTCTCACAGAACGTCCACTTAGATTTAAACGAGAATCATGAAGGTAGTGCAGTGCAACATGCACCTAGACATCCCCAATCCGCATTGACTTCACAGGATGTGCGACCCACCACAACTGAGTCTGGACGACTTCCACTCAAATTGGCATCAACCCGTGGGCATAATATAGCAGCCGACCGCAGCCGCACTGCTCCGCCTTCATTCAACCCACAATGGGATCTCTCTCGGCCTGAGACGTTGCCAATACCCGCACCAGATATGTACCCGACACACAACTTGAGAATACCCGAACCCGCACCTAAGTGGGATATTTCCAGGCCAGAGACGCTGCCTATACCCGCAGTAGACCTTTACCGAACCGATAATATACGTATACCAGAAGACCCTATTACCGATACGCCACTTTCTCCTGGGATAGGTGCATCAGCTCCCGCTGTTGTCTCTTCCTCCACTTCAGCCCCTCCTCATGTTGGACAGTCTCTCTCGCCCAATACAAACCCGCCTAATCTTTCCAATGAGGCTTTACCTGAGATCTTCACCACTGAAGGCGCAGAGGAAGATACGTTTGACAACCAGTCTGGCATGCCTGACCTACATCATTCACCAGCTTCCGAAGTTGCAGGAACTGTCCCGGGATATCCCCTACCCGCTTCAGCCCAGCAATCTGAGCAATCTGCGGCCATGACACACACTCCAATTCGGCATTTCCAACCCAGCATGAGCCCTGATGCTCTCAACACTTCCTTCGAACGCCTCCTATCTTTGAGTGAAGAAGTCCCCTGCATGGACTGCGGCGGCACCCAAACCCATACGCCTGACTGCCACATCGCCTGTAAGTGCCCCCAGACCATCCCATTCTCTCACTCACTTTTAACACATGTCCAACAGCAATCAAACCCATGGACCCAACTCATATGCAGATCGGCGCACTCGCAAACATCGTCCAGGACGGTGTCATCGGCGAGTTGCAAACTGAGAACGACAATGCAGTGCGCCATATGACGCCTCTGACTCCGGAGACGACTGCTGAGGCGATAGCGGGAATGGTTGAGATGCTGGAGAATGATGAGGGAGTCAGGAACGATCCTGACTTAGCTGGTTTTCGTGGTCCCGATTTACTCGCTGCTTATACTTTGAAGGGTATTGGTACTGTTGTGTATCCGAATGGGGAGGTTGCTTCTACTATGTTTGATCACGAGTGGGAGGACGAGGAGGAAAATGCTAGAGATGAGGGAAATTGATGTACTAAATGTCCCTAGACTTGATTAAGAACAGTGATAGAAGGGATAGACACCCAGGGAAAACGTCAAGTAATGTCTAATTCGAAAAAGAACTTTCTCATACTGAAAGATGGCTCTCGTAATGTGAACAGGTTAAACTGAACCTTTTTGTTAGATGTTAAAACTGCACATACACAACAATATTCTTATGTCTACATCTACCACCACACAATTAGATCGTGAATGTAGCTCTTGCTCTCTGTTCTGTAAGCCTTCACTCCCAGACTACTAACCTACGAGGTTGATAATCCGCTTTAACTAGTAGATCCTGTCCGCGTAAATATACTTTGTAGACAACTATTTACTAGCATAATGAGGATACAAAATCGCTATTTAAGGGACCTATCAAATGCCAGAATTATATGAATATTCCATTGCAATACCTACATTTACCACGACATACGAGGAATACCTATCCACCTACTCGGCCCTTCCCGTTAACCTCCACCCCTTAAACCAGTTCAAAATCACTCTCGTAGCATCCGCTTCTTTACATGTAAGATTCTCCCTAGAATCCTCGTTACCAAACTCACTCATCCAATCGTGCTCCATGTTACTGTACGCGTAGTGTTGGACTGTTTCACCCCATTTGTCTATTCAATCACAAAACAGTTGGGTCAGTCACAAGTCTTGAAGTGAAAAAGGGGTGGTGCAATTGAAGGCAGGAGATACGTACGAGTTGTGACTAGCATATCACCCCCACAAAGCGTCCCTGTGACGTTTGCTGCAGGATCAAACCCATCTCTTTTCGCCCAGTCATTTACGTATGTGGGAATATCTGTTGAGTTTGCGTTCTTGCGCGTGTTAAGTCCTCCATGATACTTAATCGTCTTATCCTTCAGTCCATGCAGTTCCATGAACGGAATCGCCTTCCTCTCGCCATTCAGCGCAGGCTTACAAGGCGGTAACTCCCCAGTTTCTGGGTCGAGATAGTAAGCTCCGGAGACGGCTGCGAAGGCTGCGAATTTTTGCGACGCCTTGGGTGAGCAAGCGAGGACACCAGTGAAGCCGCCGCCGTTTGATTTTCCAGAAGCGTAAATGGCGTTTTCGTCGATGCAATAATTTGAGGTGAGGTAGTCGAGGATTTCGAGGGTGAAGTGGATGTCATTGATGCTGGAGGGTTGGTCCGGGTCGCCTTGCCATTGAGTTGTGCCGTCGGGCTGCGATGTATTTAGTTTCTCTTTTTACTTTGCCAATACCATCACATCTGTGTTCTGAGCGCTAATGGAGAGTGGTGCAGGCAACAAAATAGATAAACGTACAGCAAGACCTTGCGGATACACACTAATGCCTTCAAATCCGAAGGTCTCGTTCGAAAATTGCGATAGATCCTCTTGATATTTCGCCGTTTGCGTGCGGCCATGAAATGAAAGGATCAACGGTACCGGCACACCATTTTTGTACGAGTTCGGGACGTAGATTCTGTATTTGCGGATGCTGTTTGTGTCGTTGACACTGGTGCTCGTGATGTTGACGGCTTTGGACTTGCCAAGCTTGACGTCGTCCGGGAGGCTAGTTTTTGCGCATCCTGAACTGGGCTGTGTAGTAATGGCGGTTGCTAGGGTGGTGAAGGAAAGGAATGCGGTGACGGTCTTGGGGGCGAGGAGTCTCATGGTTAGATAAGAAAGCAAGGGGGGAAGGATGATGGGGGTGATGGGGCGATCAAGACTAGGTGAACAGACGATATAAGCGACTTTTATATATTGAGTGCATAGAAATTAGTCGTTTAATAATAGTAAGAACTAGTCCCACAATTGTACACAAGGTTGATGGGCGATGCGTCGTTCATACAAGCATTTACCCCTATGCAGTCTTAGTTCAAAATCATCCGACCTCTCGTCTACTCACAAGGCATACAATCGCGGATACAGGGAGGCGTTCACTAAAAGCCAGTGCCAGAAAGCTTATAAAAGGTAATGCTCGATGAAGTCACACCCCTGATTAACTGCTTGGCGATGATCGTCGGCTCTCCGATCGGTGTTTATTAAGCGAAACTTTCGGTCTGAATGACATGCCAGACCCATGGTTGAGTGAGCGCTAGAATAGAAGGGTCTCACTAAACAATTAAGAATAAGTAGGGCTGTAAGATTGAACTATGATTCACGGATATGGCGGATATGGTGGGCAGCTGGCCTAATATCATCAAGGCTGTGTGAATTTTAATCCATCCTTTATCCTTTACATTTTGACTATGTTAGCAAAAAAACCTCCCTTCCACAGAGAAAAGAACAATCAGCCATAAAAAGGATCGAGCGCTTCTGGGATTGAAATGATGAATGTAGCTGTACTCAAATTCTGGTAAATTGTCTCGTTACACTGCCATATCAAGTCATCTATAGGATTCCTCTAGGTATTCATATTTAGGCCTTTCTTTTTTTTTGCATCTATCCCCGTTATTTCCGAAGTCCGGCATATTTTCTGCCCCTGTCATGTACGGAAGCCACAAACAAGCACAGTGTTCCGCATGTGATGACGACAGCAGGTAACCTCAGTTGTGAGCTGAGTGGTTGTACATCTATTGTTTCTTTTACTTACTGGCGTATGGAATAACTGGATGTCACTGTGAGATTAGCGATTGCTAGTTCCTGCCTAGCGCTTACAAGGTCGAGATTATAGTATAAGGGGATATTGGATCAGGGTCTAGCCTCCAGAACCATTATGAAAGATTTGGCTTGCAGTGCTGAAGTAGTTCTCATCGCGTGATATTAATATCTGGAGCAGGCAATGATCTTTGACGATATTAGTGACCCATTGCTGAACGTTGGTAATTATTCGATTTTTTAATTGATAGGTTACAAATAAAACAGAAATCGAACGCAGCGCCTCATTGCATTAGGTTGCGCCACTGGCCGGCTCCGCCACATTTTCAGAGCCCTTCGTGCTTTCTGAAACCTTCTGAGCATTTTCTGAGCCATTCACTATCTCCGTATGTTTCGTCGCCGAATCCTTTGATGCGGACTTAAGTTTTGGAGGTTTCCTGGCGCCAGTACTGTCATTGTCGCTCAAATTCTTCTTTGATGTCTCAGCCCCTGTCGCGCTCGCGCTCTCGTCTTTCTCATTTTTGGGCGCCTCTCGTGCTTCTTTGGCTCCTTCTGCAGCGTCTTCTTGCTTCTTTTGGATTCCCGTTGTAAGCCACTTCATGCGACCACCCGTAAGGCTGTTTATCTTATCGCCCACGGCGGTGCCTTCCGCAGTTGGGGATTCACCCCCATTGACCCTTTGCGACACATCAATATTATATGTAGTAGATTGCAATTGAAGTACATACCATTTCAAGGCATAATACCCGCCGATACCGAAAAAGAAAAGGAATGTAGCTCCGAAAGTGGTCAAGAAGATAGTGGGCAAAACTACGACCAGTGCGATTGCGACCATGAAAACAGTGAACAGCAGCGCTACCACGAGGCCGACAAGAAGCGCTGCAATTAGCGAAAAGAGGAATACTGTTATGCAGAAGGTCACAAAGAGAACCAAAGGTAGACCAGTGAGTGCAATCTGAGCTGTCATGAACGCCTTGTCTCTGTTAGTCCAATATATTGCGGTGCAGAGAGTTCAGCCGTCGCTGAGTTGGGAACCAAGGACTTACAGCAAGCTTCGGATTGTTGATGGCGAAAGTCTTCAATTTGTATGCAATATCCGCTCGCGTTTCCGGGGAGAGTATTTTATGGGACCCATTTGTGATGGTACTACCCAATTTTCCAAGAGTCGACTGCATGGTATTCATCAGGTTGGACATGTTGGAGTTAGGCTAGGGCAAAGGGGTATTGGAGATTGAAGTCCGACGAAGGATCGGAATGTGGACTCATTCAAAGAGAGGGATGAATGGCGACAGCGTGAATCAAAGCAACAGAAATACAGGTTGAGAGAAAGGAAGGAAAAAACAAACATGAAGACCGAGATAGGGAGGGAACGATGACATCGGTATGTAGTTGCCGTATATGATCAAAGAGGTTAGCGCACAGCCGGCTCACCAGCCACTGTGGCGGCGGAGAAGATCCCGCCTGCGCCAAGAGTTCGACCGAAATTTTTGGAGATGCGGAACGAGAAACTGCATCCAACACGCTCGCCGGCCGATTCAAACCACCACATAGCAGCAATGGGCGAAAAAAAGAGAAAGAGGCAAGACGACGCCGGAAATGGCCCCTCGAAGAAGAAGGCAATTGCACCACCAACGGGCATTGTCAAAGTCGAGCATATCAAGAACGACGATCCGCTCGGTCCCATGCTAGGTACGCATGAAACCTCATAGCATTTGCTTCACTGCGTTACAGTTTGAACTGACTATTGCGCAGCCGTAACTCCAGGCCTAAACCTCCCCTCCCGCGTCTCGTTCAAAGCCTACAAAAAATCAAAAATTCTCCCCTCTGGCGAAACCGCCGAACTCATTCTCCAGTCCTCCGACCACCCCCGCTTAGACTTTCTCGCGAAGGAAGAAAGGGACGGAAGCGCCCAGAGCCAACTTAGAGACTATGTCGGCGTCTACGACCCTGCTTCAGGCAAGCTCCAGCTCATGCCCGTTCGCAGACTCACGGTGCGGAGCTCCCTGCGAAGTGAGACGGAGGAACTCCAGAAGCGACAAGAACAGATTGAAGCCGCCAGAACCTCCATGATGGCGAAGAGGCATGCGCTGGCTGCTGAATTTGGATCAAGGAAGTCGCGAAAAGCTATCGAGGATATGACACAGAATGCAATCCGGGACCCCAACGCCGCAAACAACGACAGCGTCGCACAGAACGTCTTGCAGAACATGTCAAACACTGCATCCTCCATGCCTTCACGTGAAGATCTCGCCGCGGCAGTTGACAGCTCCAAACCGCGCCCCGTCGCAAACCTTGCGGCCGAATATCCTGAAGACGTATACCCGATCGACGTCGTGGTTGGCAAGGACCTCATGTCCATCATCCCAGTCAAAGATTGGATCGATGCTTCAGAAGCTGGAACCGGCGTTCAAGTCACCAGCCGATTCGTCGCAAAGCGCATACTCAAGCTGGTCAAAAACAAACAGATTGAAAAGCTCAAGATGCTGCGCTTCATACTGCTATGCATGAAGTTCAACGAGTCGGTGACTGCCAAAGGAAGGGGACCCAAAAGGGTACCACCGAAAGATAAGCTGGAAGCGCTCATGGGAGACGACGTAGGCGAGGCAGTGATCAATGGCATTCGAAGGAGATTTGCTTCAGAGTACGTTTCTCTCCCCACAAATACGGGAACGGTTACTAACGAAGCACAGAAACAACGAAATGACCCGCTGGCACACAGACAACCTAATCACGCACATCTGCGCCACAGCGCTGCTTGTCGACGCCTTCGAGGTGGATGTCAACGACCTCCGCAACGACTTGAAGCTCGAGAACAAAGAGTACATTTCCCACCCCAGTAACCATCTCTAACAACACATACTGACATTAATCTCTAGAATCCGACAATACTTCCACGAACTAGGCTGCAAGGTCGTTGCACCTACCGAGACGGACCGCACAAAGTTGAAGCTGACGAAGGCCGAGAGCGCGAATCACTGGGTGGCGAGATTGAAGCTGCCGCTGCAGTTCCCGAGAGTCAAGACTGGGCCGTCAAAGAAACGATAATTGCGAAAATACGTCCGTGGCTTTCTGGAGTGAGTACATTGTAGATAGAGATCTTTTTCGGGGAGAATCGGTTTTTGTAGCATTTAGCGTTCGTTTTGGTTTGTGGGGGTGGGTACGTACTTTTTCATCGTTGAGTGGGGACATCGATTGCTAGGTAGCCAAGGCCTCAATGACAACGAGGTCGAAGAATGGGATGATGCATGATTCCATCAATCAAATGCCAACTATCGGTCACTACACACACATAGGGACTCTGGGAAGAAAAAAAATATCTAGCATCACGTTCAAGAGACCAGTTTCCAAACCACCGCCAAGTTTTCCCTTTCCCATCCCAGAACCCCATCACATCACATGCCATTCTTACCCATCAACGTTACCCCATAGTTATCCATCATGTCCCCCACAAACAAAAACCCCCCCGGAGTACCTCCGTGGACCCTTTCCCTTACCCCTTACCTCACCATATCACAAACCATGACGTTCCGCCCACCTCATCGCCACTCCGCTTCCTTCCATGACGACATCACAACCACGAGCCCTCACCTTCGTCCCTCCGAGCCAATGATTCCAACCACCCATCACATCATTTCCACATGTAACTACAGCTAACGTTACGTCGTAGTTACCTACCTACCTAGGTGGTGTAGGTACGCATACGCCTATACTTACAACGGCCAAACTATCTAAAAAGTATATAAACTCACAATGACCACATCCCTTTCGATCAAACCGCCATAGCTTACTTGCTTGAAACAGTTGATCCGTTTATATATATCACTCGCGTTCAACGGGACCAATTCGAATTTGTGTGCATAAGAAAAAAAAAACAATGGGCAAACCACACCGCGACGATCACGACGACGGTATAACCGACAAGGTAACCGACAAGACAACAAAAGCCGCAGATAAGATAGGTGGGGACATTAAAACTACGAATCCGATTCCGCAAGAGGTTTGTTTCCTTCCCCAGTCCTCTTCACCCCCCTCGACCTCGCAGTCCATCCAAACTCACTTATATCACGTATGTGTGTGTATGTGAATATTCTCACTAACATGTGCTACGCGCAGAACCCCTCAGCCCTCTCGTCCGAAGGCGCAATCGGCAAGCAATTCAACCCAGAGGGCAGGATAGGGCAACTCGGCCAGAAGATCGGAGGGCCGTTTGACAAGGACGGGATTATTGGGTCGCAGTTTGACGCGGCTAAGAATGGGATTGCGGGACATGTGGAGCGCGCTGTGGATGGGCCTAGGAATCCTGCGGGGAGCTCGAAGTAAAATGGGTCATGGTGAGGGGGGGAGGTAGATTTTGTACGATTAGGAATGATGAATGTTGTGAAATGAATAAAGAGACCTGCTTAGATTTTTTGAGATTGAATGTGGAGTGATGATTCGTAAAAGTATGAGAGAATTGAATAATTGATGTTGTGGTATATCATTACGCACATTGTACTCCTTGTGCCATCACAACTTTCCCATGTGTATATCCTGACGCCCTTGTGAATCAATGTTTCAGTCACCCAGCCTCCTACCAGGGCCCCACTGAGACCCCGTGGACCTTCCGGAACTACCAGGTTCAGCAGCAGCAGCACCCCCACCTCTTTGCGCAAACCCATACGACCGTGCTTGCTGCACTCCAGGCTTATCTCCAAACCACCGCCTCACGAACATTGGCGTGACAATGAAGTTCGTACCACCACCAAAGGTCGGCCAGATCCTAGTTAGGAAATCGAACATGTGTGCAGCGAGAAGGCCCGTGGCTTGCGTCATGGCTTGGTCAGGGCCGTCGAGGATCAGGGTCATGAAGAGAAGGGCGAAGGGAAGGAACTTGGCATCAAAGGTGATGATGAAGAGAGTCACTTGGCGGGTCGGATTGTCTTGCGCGTACGTGTAGGCGTAGGCTAGCGAGAGCGCTGCAAGGAACGTTACTCCGCCTAGAATGTGGCCAGCGAGTGCCTTACAGAAAGTCAGTGATACTGATCTTCATGTTTAAAGACAACGATGCTCGTTCATAAGAGCAATTAAAATCGTTTAGATAGTAGAGTGATGTAGGGAGCCAACACCGCACAGTACGGAATTGAAGAGTCCGTTGCGCTTTCTCAACTGGCATTCCCACCATGCTCACACGCCGCATCACCCCTTTTGAGGTATGCGAATGACGGGGTGCGAGACGTGCGAGGGCGTTCTCCCTCGGTTCCAGGAACCGCTACAGCTAGTACAAAGGCTGGGCGGGCAGATAATCCGAGGTGGTTTGAATATAGACACACGGTGCGAAGAAAATCGCACGCGTGGAGAGATACGATGCTGAAGCTGCAAAGCTACTTACCACAATGAGCGATCCTACAAACACGGTATAGACGAAGAAGTCACCCGGTTGAGAGAAACGAGCAGACTCGCGCTCAAGGCCACTGCCGTACATGTACACTGCAGCTTGTTAGCATCGTAGTGGAGCAGTCATGGCAGAGAAGACCATACCAAAGTAGGGGTCCATGATGATGCCAAACTTTGGCTTCGTTATGAAAAACGCAGTCACAATCCTCCATATCTGCGGCACCGCGGACACTGTGAGCACATATTGAGGAAGGTAGATGAACTGGAACAAGTCGATGATTTGAGCGTAGCCTAAGGCTGATACGACTACAGCTGCGGCAGCAATGGTTCTGGAAACCGGCGGGAGAGTCCAAAAGACATCCATGGTGATGGTATGTGAGGGGTTGCGAGACGTGAGGTCCTGCGGGTGGCAGCCTGGAGGAGAAAAGAAAAGGAAAAGGTGGCTTTGCGAAATTTAAGGTCAGTGCTTAGTCAGGATCGCATCCATGTGGGGGCGTGTTCCGATTGGCCCCACTCATCTGTGAGGTCCGTATCGTCACTCAATGTTTCTGAAGAACTGATATTAGTTGAAGACAGTTGAAAAAAAAATACCCCCCGAATTTCAAATATAATGACTTCCGTGTATGGTCGCGAAAACCCCAGCCAGCCCAAACGTTCTATCGTACACAGCCCAACTTCTAAACCGGCCAGATCATGAAATCCCACACCCAACCCAATCTTCTCCCATCTTCCTCACTGCAACACAATCCCAAGCTACACATCCGGCTTCTTCCCCTTCACCCCACTCTCCGCCCCTACCCCGGGGGTCCCCTTCTCTTCAAACTCCTCTTCATACCTTCTCCAAACCTCCATATCCCTCGCCATCCGCTTCTGATGCCGCACCATGTGCTCATACGCAATCATGCGTTTGTCTGCTTCGATCATGCTGCCGAGGATCATGCCGGACATTTGTATGTAACTACCTTACCGTTAGAAAGACGTTGTTGTGGAATTGGAGGTATTGAAAGCGGTGGTAAAGGAAGAGGGTGAGGTGAGGGAAGCGAGGTTTGGATTTGTATGGAGAGGGAAGAAGAGGTTTATAAAGGGAGGTATATTTATGGGATGGATGAATGAACCTACACTTTGAATTGTACTGTAAGGCCACGGTATATAGGTGACAACGCGTATGCCACGCCACCGGCTACCAGAGAGAAAGTCCCCCACTGTTTGCACGAAAACGGATCAGCAAAATGTATGTACAGATACTCTCACATTCCACGAATGAATATGAATCCTCTGAATGTTCTTGTATAAGCACATTCGCCCTTCAATGTTGAAGCGAGAACACGCAACACGCATCCCCAATCATCACCTTCCTTTTAGACACTCGCAGGTACAACAAGCCATGCGCAACCTCGCAAAAGAATTTCCATCTCTTCCATCGAAACATTGTCCACACTACAACACAAAGAAAAAGAGAATAAAAAAGACCATTAAAAAAAACGCACCTTAAAAGCACCCCAACCAGCCCCCCTCGCCGCCTCCCAAGCCGCCGCATTCGTCTCCTCGTCCTTGGTTAAACTGGCATGTTGTCGTGCCATCCCAGCTATCAATCAATCAATCAATCCCACTAGCAGCAAGTCGCTCTACCGATCCGCCTCTTTCAAGCAAATGATCTGCTAGCGACGAATAACACGAGGAGATAAAACGGCTCGGATTGAGAGTTCGTACGAGGAGTTTTTGTTGAGTGGGGAATAATTGGCAGGTTGGGAGGGATAGATGGAAAATCGATGGGGGGTTAGGGATAAAAAGAGTGATGTCAATCGACATGCTGGTTAAGTGATGGACGGTTAGGTGGGTCAGGCTAATGCCGGGCTCGGTAGCCAATGAGAAGGGAACATCGCAAGTGCGATCGATTTGACAACACCGAGTCCCACTTGGAATATTCGACGGGCCTGTCGATTTTAAATCAGTGAGAATAACGCATGCGAGAGTTTTGTAAACATTTTTGAAAGCGGGAAAAAATCGTTGCATATTTAGCGCACAGCCCAAAGGCGCCTCCTCCCTTCTAATCTATGATAAGTACTTAGTATGTATATGTATATATGTATGCCTTCCTAGTCATCCTTCGAACTGCTACCAGTTCGATTTCCAAAACAACGATATACAACGACATTTTCAAAAACAAGAACAAGAACAAGAACAAGAAATGAGGAGAACAGATGGATGGATGTCCTCCAAACTGTACATCGATTATGTATGTTCTCTGCCATGCAAAAAGGAAAAAGTAAAAGCAAAAAAAGTAAAGTAAAGAAAAGAAAAGAAAACTGAAATCATTAAGTGTGCAAGGGGGTATATGGCATATCCGCGACCCGGGTTGCTTTGGGAAGAAAAGTAAAAGAAGAAGAAACAAGAAGAAAACTCAAAAGAAAAGAACACCATTAGATATAATCGCTGCTGTACGAGAGAGGTGAATATGAGCAGGTATCTGGTGAATTGTTGTCCAGTTCGTTTCCAGTTGACGCCGTTACTTATGCCCTTGAACCGAATTTTTGATAGTACAAGAAGAAGAGAAAAAAAAGTAGAAGAAAACGAAGAATCAAAGCTGAATCGTGATCCAACGAAATGCATGTCTATCCAAAATGTGCCTTGGCCGTGTACGTGAAGTAGAATAGAGGTATGGAAGGAAGAAGTGGCGATGTGAGCGGCCAAGTTGACAGTTTGGGGTTCGTACTCTCAGCTGGGTAACCGTGGGCGTGTCCATGCAGCGTAGTCTTGGGCAAAGGACGTGGCCAGATCTTTGTCCAACGATGTCCTGTCTAATGATGTCTTTCCGAGTAGGTCTTCGTGGATCACGGGATTGCCAAGTTCGACTTGCTTCTCGCCCGTGGGAGTAGAGTCTAACTGGACCTTCTCCACGAGCTTGCCTAAGCTGAGGGCTGTTTCGGGCCGCTCGAATTCCTCATCGTCCACTTCCATTGTTGTAGGTATATTGTTCGCGAGATTGTAATTTCGTTGCAAGTACTGGTGGAGGCGATATTCTTGTCGCTCCCAGCTCTCATCGACTAAACCGAGTGCAGCTTTGATATCCTGATCCGATAGTCCAAAAGACATGGCACGTTTGCTTGTTGTCTTTCCACCAACTCTACTGGAGAGCTTGTTACGCACTGAGGAGCTCCTTGTATGTGCTTGAGCTATTGTTTCGTCCCGAATTTGTTTGACTTGATCTTCCGTAGCTTTCAGAGCCGCATTTCTGCTCTCTTGCATGCTGGGAAGATATAAGAGGGTTGTGTTGCGATGTAGGGCATTGATGAGATCTGTGAAACCTTGCAACGGAATCCCGTTGTTCTCGCAATACAACTGCTCAAGTGTAGTGTTGACTTTGAGAACATCCGCGAGTGTACTAGCACCTTGCAACCCCAGCTTCTGAAATCTCACTAGGAGAACTCGTAAGGTAGAATTTTCCTGGAGGCCGCGCAACGCCTTGTTAATCCCTACACCTAATTTTGTAGTCTCCAACCGCGAATCCTCACCAGAGATGTCTAACCATTCCAGGGTCGTGTTGTGTGCAAACATCCATTCGAGAGTTTGGCAGGTCTCCTCTGAAGCGTCAGACGGTAAAGAGGCTCGCGAGATGTCGAGATGGCGAATCGTGTTATTGTGAGCTAACGCATCGATCAAGGTGCGAAAATCCGATTCCTCTTCAAACTCTATCAGTCTGATTGCCATACTAGACGGTGCCACACCACTCCGAATTGCGCTGGCAAGGTCACCAAGATTCTGCTCAATATTATTCTCGCTGACATCAAAGTTGAGTTCTCGTGCTTTTCCGGGTTTTTCGGTCATCGAATGCAGTAACAAGGCGATATCCTTTCCAGTAAGGTAGCAATGATCCAAGCGCAACTCTCGCAAGGCTGCTGATTTTTTGTAGTTCAGCAGATAGCTGGCTATGGCATCAACCATGGCAGAATTCAAGGAAGTGCCGCTGAGTATCAGTTCCTGAAGTCGCCACACTTGAAATGTCTCCAAGGAAATCAGTGGTTCAGGGCCAGATGTGCGTGCGAGGTTTGATAGATTGAGTTTCGTGAGATAACCGAAAACACCAATTTGAGAGTCGAACACGGAGGGTGAAAGGCGGAAAGGATTCGATGAAATATCAATTGCCTCCAAAGTGTTTTCCTGTGGTCGAAGTGAGTCGAGGATGAGTGCCAGTGTACGATCGGTGAGCCCACAACCACTTAGTTCTAATGCGCGAAGATGGCAAGACCTTTCCACGGCTGCAGCCACCAGATAGTCCAAGTCTGTTTCTCCCAGCTGGATGTTGTTCAAAGCAATCCAGTCTACATTTGTTGTCTGATACTTGCAAAGTGGAAAAAGAGCCTCGACTATAGCACACCCCATGTCTCTCCCTTTACCTGACGAGTCCATGCGGTCCTGTGGCTTTCTTGTGATGCATGATGAGAAATCCAGCCGCCGAACTTTGCGACTCGTCACCGCCAAAGCTCGAATTTCCTGGACAAGCAAACAAGCTCGTTGCAGGTCTTCCAGGTCTTCCGATAAATAGGTTCCACGTTTCGTTTTCGTGCAGAGATGATCAAATCCGTTCGAGTCGAACAGGCCGTTCAGTACATCCAAGTGTATATCTTTGAATGAAATGGTGCCAAAGCTTTCGTTATACCGCAATGCCCGCATTACCGCCAAGAGCTCAAGTACCGTGTACTGATTTCTTTTCAATCCAACGGGTTGCAGGAGTTCGAACCGTGGGGAGTCCTCGGTTGGGTAAGTGATTTGGTATCTTATATTTTCAGGCTTCACATCATAAGCAATACAGTAACCGGTCAGAGTGCGATCGAGAGAATCTCCGTCAATCGGGTGAGGACTAGATTGTCGCAAGATGTCGTATTTCACACTATCAGGCACGATAAAATGATATGGACGAGACTCCCATTCAGGTCTCAAGCTCTCCTCCACGTACCGCAGCCGAACAGCAATATCATGTGATGCAAGTGAGGCTAGATAGAGGGTTTTTGGGCGTTGTAGTGGTAACCGAAAAGTCAACTCCAAAGTATCGTCGACCTCGCTTACACCCAGCTCTGTCAATGTGAGAATACCGTGCGATACTAGAGCGCTGTTGGATTGTAGCGACGGCGTGGATGATCGTTGGGACGGAGGTTTGAAGAGGGGAATCAAATGGACCTTGTGAACGCCAATTGCAAGGAAACACACAGTGGAAAGAGTCTTGGACAAGTCATCTGAAGAAGACCTTGATCCGGTTTTACTAAGCGAACGTTGGACGACCTTGTAAATCGCGTAATGAGGTGGTACATAGTCACGCTCTGCTTCTACCACGCGTGCTGCTAGATGAGAATTATGGGCAGACAGAGGGTTGGGATCAGCCAACCGAACGCGATTTGCAGCCTCACGGATTTTTTCCAGCCAGACAAGCATCTCATCCGGGTCGCTAAATTGGAGTGTCATGGAAGAAGCCTGGTTCGTCTCCTCGTCAAGGTAGAAGATCTCAAAATCAAAATGCGGTCGTCCGTCAGCCAGTTGATAGGCAGCCACGATTTGGCGCAAAGGGGTTCCAAGATCGCGGTCTCCGGAGTGGTCCGAAGCTAAAGATTGCAGTTCTTGCGAAGAGCTGGTAGAAAAGCTCTGGCTGTGGCGGTACGATGAATTGCGGTTGTAGGGAATCGGTATTGAAGGGAATGACTCGGCGGCTTTGTGCTGGCTTTTGAACCGTATCAAATGCGTCTCCGTGAGAACCATATATTCCTTCTTCTTGCGGAACATGGAGCTGCTTGTTTGGACCTCTCCATGGTGCAGAACCTGGCGGTTGCGCAGAGTATCGTCGGTTGGTGACCATAGGCTCGAGAAGGGGCGAGAGCGGGTCGAAGACGCAGACAGTGGCTCTCCATCCTCGTCGGGGATGCGGAGACCTTTGAGGGAACTGAAGGTTGAGCTTCTGCGATAGCTCGCTTTACTACCATGCGATCCAAGGCTTCTGGGAGTGGGGCTCAACAGCGAGTCTTTGGCGATGGAGGGGGAGGCGGTGGTGGAAGATTCGTCATCGGCGGCACTCGAGGCAACAGAGAGGCTGGTCATGAGCGAGGCGGTCCGGCGCTTTCGCAGCAGATTAGCTGGTTCAGAATCATCTTTGTTGCTGGCGCTGCCGCTGCCCTGCAAGGCGGAGAAGGCGCCTCCGAGGGGACCGCGGGCGAAGATACTGCGGCGTTTGCTTTCTCTCGAGGACATGCTAAGCTCTCAAGAAGGCCCCCGCCGTCCAGTGGGAGGTCAGCGTCGCAACATGGGCGTCCCGGGACCGAAGGGGCAGAATTGGCGCGAAGCAGGGCGGAGTGGTGGAAGCAAGTCGAGAGAGCGATAGATGGGTAAATGTTGGATGGAGAAAGGTCGCACGACGCGGCCAATCAGGTGGAAGGGTGCGTCGGAGCTGACGGGAGTCACAAGTGGAAGGGGAGAGCAGAGGGCTGGGTCGAGGTGGGAAGAGAGTGGTGGAGGTGCAAACAAAAGCACAGCACCTGGCTAGGGAAATAATTTGAGGCCGACCAGGTCGGCTGGGTGGAATAAATGAGATGGGGAACGTCTGTTGTTATGGTGGGACGGGGACGGGGACGACCAAGCTGCGCGAGCCGGCTTGACGCGTAGCAACGGGCGTAATATACATGTACCCACCTGAGCTACCTAGGTACTGTTACCGTAATCAACGGCGGGCGGATATTGAAGATGGTCGTAGAGGGGTTCGCGGCGAAGCCCATGCTGATTGCAGGATGAGGCAAGACAGGGTTGAAAAGACGCGGGGTTGCGCGGCCTGTTCACTTGGGTAGTTCAATTGCAGGAACATGCAATGAAACAAAGTAAAGTAGTATTGTAACCTTTATGTATCTATGTACATAAGTACGAGTACATACATACACCGAGTAAGTTACGTGCTTGAGGGCGAACGGTACATGACTTAACTACGGTTGGTCCATGTGTGACGGCAAGATGATGATGCAAACACTCCATGAAGGTGTTCTCGGCCCTGTTGAAAAAAGCGACCGAGCCTCAGCCACACGACATGAGGTTGCTACAAGCCTACAAGTAGTTACAAAGGGATCCTGCACTGCACTGCACATGTAACTACGCTACGGCACGATCCCTTGGTGACATGTTGGTATTTTTCTTTTCCTTTTCTCGGCGCCATTAAAGGACAGACACACGGCCACAGCCATGGCCATGGGATCCCCCCCACTTGGGAAAATGCAGTCACGATGCACTAAGCCCTTTGGGGGCCGGGCCGGGCGCATGGCAGTGGCAGTGGACAGGGATGGGAAGGGTCGGAGAAAAGTAATCCCGACAAAACAATTTGAGCAGCCAAAGAAAAGAGCAGGGGCCAATGACAGACGCGCTGGTCGCGTTAGACGTCTGTAAGTATCCTATTTTCCTTCTGGCTGTCTGTCTGTCGCCTCGTCTCTGTCTTTTGTCTCCTTCGTCCATCTCGCCTGTCCTCTCCATGCTCACCCGCCGCCTCCTTGTACCGTCGTCCCAGATACGCATCCTACCCACACGCCTACCATGCACCCTTAATATCAATCCCTCACGAGCGCCACAGCGCTTTCTCAGCAGCGCGCCTCCTTTTCAGGCACAAAAAAAGAGCAAAACCGATGGCGGTCGCCCAAGTCCCGAAGCCGAATCTACCAATGCCACCAAGAAAAAATCACGACGGAAAAACAAAATCGTGTCAAGCTCCGAGAGTGGGAAGAAATCATCAGCATCCAAGACACGGAAGAAGAAGAGCGAGGATTCGCCGGTTGTAGTGAGAAGAGTCTTGAATAAAAATGATTCAAAAGGCAAGGCAGCACCCAAAGGGCAGCAAACTCCGGTGGTGATGAGCTTGAAGGACGCAATGTTACAGGATGGGCATGTCAAAGGCACTCTTGCGGAGAGGCTGCAGGTCCAATCCGTCAATGCTCAAGATTTGGAATTTAAGCCCATCGATGTCCCGATCCCTCCCATCCCTATGCTCTCTTACGGCCTAGATCGCGTTCTGTTCAACCCCGGCGTCTACCGACTTCAAGATCCACGCTCGCGCGTCTACAACTTTGATCCATATCTCGAGAAGATTATGAAGGTCAACGAGTTCGACTTTTCTGCATTGGAGGAGTACAAAACCTCGTCACAGGATCCAGATCTTCTTGCCATCACGGAACGCTTAGGTACAAAGTTCACAGGGTCCACTTCCAGCATGTCGGGCATTTTGCAGCATTTCCACTATCTCCTCTCGTCCCATCGTGGCCTTAACCATGACATGTTGTCGCGCGCCTTCCCCAAGCCTTCCGATAAATTTTCAAAGATCACACAGGCTCCTAACGCCGTCTTTCTTCGGTGGAAAAATGGCGTATACGCTATCGACGCTGATAAAGCCTACGATACACCCAACATCATGAGCTGGTTGGGAAATTCTCTGGAAAAACTGTTGACAGTAGAGAAAGATGACTTTGAACGGTACCGGAAATCTAACCCAGAAAAGGCGCCTGAAGAACTGGGAGGGCGCTGTTTTCACTATTCAAGCCAAGGCAACTTCCTGATGCGATCTCAATTAGATGCAGTCGACCCTCGTCTTCCAGGTAGTGGTGTATTTGATTTGAAAACACGCGCCGTGGTTTCTATTCGGATGGACCACCAACAGTACGAGAAAGGTTCGGGTTATCAGCTACGTTATGACCATGGCCAGTGGGAGTCGTTTGAACGCGAATTCTATGACATGACCAGAGCAACCATGCTCAAGTACTCGCTTCAAGTTCGAATGGGACGCATGGACGGTATCTTTGTCGCATATCACAACATTGAACGCATATTTGGGTTTCAGTATCTGAGCTTGCCGGATTTGGATCTTGTCCTACATGGCCAAAGCGATACATGCTTGGGTGACCAGGAATTCAAGTTCAGCATTCACCTTCTCGATGAAGCGTTGCAGAAGGCGATTGAGAAATTCCCGGAGCAAACTCTTCGGCTCCACTTTTTGACCAAAAGCGGAAAATCTGAGTTCATGTACATATTTGCCGAACCCGTGACAGATGCACAAGCAGACGAGATACAGGCAACCAACAAGGCTCTAACCGAGCAGTTCGAGCGAGAAGTTGTCGGCATAGGCCGTCCAGGTTCTGATGAGCAAGGATTGCAGGCAGAGTGGCAAAACATTCAACATCGTGTGGACGAAGAAGTAAAAGACGATAGTCAAACCACGCAATTAGCCACTGAGGCTGAAGAATCCGAGGATATGGAAGAGTCTGAAAACAACGACAAAGAGTCCGATGGTATAGAAGAATCTGAGAATGCCAAGGAAGATTCGGAAAGTATAGAGGAGGCCGAAGAGAATGAAGAAGAATCCGAGGATAGTGAGGAGCTCGACGAAGAAACAGACACAACCGTGGAAGATGTTAAATCGCAAAAGCAGGCACTGGGCGCCATGACGACCTGGGCAACCTCAAATGGACCTCTTGCAGGCTGGACTTTGGCCATCAGGAACAGAATCAACGGAAAGTACGTGAGCCGACCGGAAGGGCTTGCACCCAACGATAATTGGTCGGTAGAATACCACCTGAATGAACTCCCCGAGCACAGCGTGTGGAGTTTGTACAACAAGGTCAAGGACGAACGATCGAAATCGATTGGCGAGCAGAGGGAATCGGATGAAGTGGGCCTGCAGTTCTACCGCAAAATGATCCACAAGTACAGTGCGGCGGGTCGTGCGTGGAGAGACCAGCAAGATGAAATCGAGAATGAGACGGGTCAAACGGTGTATGAGCCCTTTGGTCCGGGTTCTCCGACATACAAGAATGGGGGGAAGTAGGATTTTGTATTTTCATGTGTGCGATAAATGTATTTTATTGTATTGTAAGATAGTTGTTTGGTTATCCCTTCGCAAACTAGATACCTATGGGCTTGTACATTAGAGATGAGGCAACGAGATGGAAAAAAGAACGAGTAATGTGTATGGCGTCGTCAATCGATATCGATTTTTCCTGCAAACAACAACAATTTTGAGGGGGATTGGAATCTACATACAAATAAAAGTACAGATGATCAAATGAATTCTGCACGGGCCATTTGTTTGCCCATGGCATGGCATGCACAGGGCTGAATAAAGACTGGAGCTTCCCCTCCAGAGTCCAGCTAAGCTTAGTCCATTCCATGTTGGCCGAGCTCTATCGTTAAGGTGCCCCACGGCGATGCGCAGGCCCTCTTACACAATCCACACTCGTATGCATTAGGTACCTTGCAATACTAACTGCCTCTCTCTCTACTCTTTATTTGTTCTTCCCCTCATGGTCACGACACCACCGTGTTATTTGTCTTCTTAGTCACCAAAGCGCCACGCCATTACACCAGGCGCAGCTGCCGTGTCTCGCCTCCTTCACCTTCGTACCTCCGGCCCTCTTCGACGTCACCGTACACGACATGTCTACAACCGTAGACAATGAGACCCTCTCCAGTTTTATGGGCGTCCTTGATGGAACAGTAACCCGCGACCAGGCCATACACATCTTGAAGGTATACAACGTCAGCTACATAGTGATGCGCATCTCGCTAATGCCGCGCAGCTCTCAAACAATAACCTAGAGACGGCGATTGACAAGTACTTCACGGCAGGCGGTGCCGAAGGCCTTCAGAGCTTGCTGGATCAGCCAGTGGGAAACGTCTGGGATAATAACGCCTTTGGTGCAGATCGTTACGGCCAGAACGATGCCAATAGCAGTATCCCTAGTATGCTGCCCCAGTTGTACAGAATGAGCCCAAGCGATCGCTAACGGAGTGCTTGACCAGCATTCAACATCGATTACGCTCCAGGCTATGAACATTATCCCCACAGCGGCGGCCCCAGCGGCGCTCCCACACGTCCTTCATCTAGAACGAGTCATCGATCCAACGTCTCGACCCACGCAGGCGATGCGCCTCGCCAGAGTATGCTCCGCTCTTGTGCTTCATACATCATACAGCTACATATGATCGGCTGACTGGGGTTTTAGGTGTTGAAACGGGTCAGGAGTCGGGCGTCATAGGCAGTACATTTGGGCCTGCAAACCAGGACACATATTATGATAATGCGGCCTGGGCCATGGTCCCTATTTCCCAAAGCGCTGAATATGTTCCAGATGCGTCGCTATGGTACCAAAGCCGCAATTCCAACGAGCCAGCTATCTTGAAACCTTCCACTGGTCCTCAATACCTGCCAGCTCTGTTGACTATTCTCCATTCCATACCTTTATACCGCAACGCGCTTCTCAGCCCAAACATACAAATCGACAACTACTGGTCTGGCAGCGAGTGGTGGAAAGGAAATTCGGAAGCTCAGCCCCGTATGATCGACGGCGATGCACATTTTGCGTCTTCTGGTGAACTGGACTTGATATATGAGACACAGCGGTTAATGGCATTCCTGGATGACACGGAAAGGTCCTACGCCAGTCTGGAAACACTATTCAAACTCGATGCTTGGACCCAAACCAACATCACCTCAGACGAACCCCCTAATGATGATCTGGTCAAATTCCTATTGAGGTGGAGCCAACTGTATAAACAACATCACCCCGATGCGGAGCTCGATGGCGTCTTTCGATCAACAATCAATATCGGCAATTCGGTTCAAAGAAGCTTTGTGCTTGACGTCGACGTTCCTCCAGTGCCGAGCATAGCGTATAACGACCGCCATTTGTACGATGTGCTGGATGGTGCTCTGTTCGATTCTGACGTACAGAGCGCACATATTAAGGATGCCAGCGATGTTCTGATTTTTCGGTTGACCTCGACAGGGGATCATTTAGATTGCGTGATACCCCCGGTTCTTTATGCGGATCGTTACCTGGAGGAGACTAAGCCTTTCGTCGAGAAGATGTTTGCGCAGAAAAGACAACATGAGGAAGACATGATTCGGGTCGATGACCAGATTGACAAGCTCAAATTCCACAGGCCAAACAAACCAGATCTGCCGACCAAAATGATTGCGCTGGACATGATCAAAGCTAGCATGGGTGCTTTCGACCCTGAAGTGGCAGGTCATCAAGACGACGCAAACGATGCTGCTGTTCTAGCACAGCTCAAGTCTCTGTATGACAAAGTGGAGCGTAAACTTGCTGGTATATGGTCCAATCTTCGATACAAACATGAGATGATCTAATCCTATGCAGATTTGGAAGATGAAAAGCAGAAAGCCTGCGATGCCCTCAAAGAAGTTTCGGATTCATTCCGTGTGCCTATCGAGCAGGTCAGGCAGACCGAAGATAGCGAGTCGCTCCACGGCAACAAGAACACATACAAGCTCCAGGGCGTAGCGACATCCTCTACTGACTACTACGTTTTGCATCCCAAGTCCATCGAATCTGAGAACTCCAGTTCGCCACAGGAACGTCAATGGTGGTACGTTAAGTACGACTACACCAATGGCGACGACGCGACCATCATACGACAGGAAGTTAACATCGAAACTGTATGCGTCGACGCCTCAGCCAACAGCGGCAAAGTCCTCCTCGTATACGCCAACGATGCAGCACTCTCATTAGACAACATCGCACTCCCGACGCCCCTCCAGGACTTCGTCAAAGCCGACAACGCCGTCCTCGTAGAAGAATTCGAGCGCAACAACAACACTTGGGCCACCACCAACGAGCCTGAAAATGTCACTGTCGCCGCAGACTGGGATAGCCTCCCTGACAGAGATGCCAACAACCCGAACGGCGACACAATAGGAGAGTGGGTCATGAATGACGGGGACGGTGATCCCCCCGACTACGACTGGAACTCGGTAACCGCCACCGAATACCACCAGCTCAACGACCACAAAAACTCTGCAAACAAGACCGGTGGAGGCGGCGGGGACGCAGATTCTACAATGAGTTCCACGACGCTGACGCCGAATACGGATATCGACGATGATTTACAGGTCGTGGGCTCGGATCTCTCGTCCGGCATGCAGGAAATGAAGGAGGCTAAGAGCGGGATTACCGCGTGGGCAGGGAGGACGAGTAACGCTAGTAGCGAGACGGTGGGGATTGAACCTTTGAAATTTCCGGAGGGAGTTGGAGGGAAGGCGAAGGAGGGTAAAGCTGCTCCTGCTCCCAAGGAAAAGAGCGCCGGTGTTGATGGTGGGGGCGTGGAAGTGCCGCCGCAGATGCAGCAGGGAGAAGGCAAGAATGCTGTTGCTGGCGGTGGTGATGGCGATGGGGATGTGGTTATGCGGGATGTCTCTGAGAGCTTCGAGGAGAAGAAGAAGAAGGATGAGGCTCCCTCGCCGCCTGCCCCCGTGGAAGAGAGGAAGGGTGGATGATTGTTTTTTCTTTCTTTCCCTTCTCTTTTTTTTTCTTCTTCTTCTTCTACATTCTTGACTTCTCTTTCATTCCATTACATTCTTAGTATTGTTATTCTTATTCCTCTTGTTCTCCTTCTTTTCTAACCGGTTTGGGAGGTGTTTTAAAGGGACGGGGGCGGGAAAGGGGGGGTTGGTTTATTCATGGAATCATGGCGATTCAGGGATTTTTCTTTTTTTTTGTTTTGCAAAGGCACAACAATAAACATTAAATCAAAGAGATGGCACACGCCGCAAAAGCACGCGTGTGTATGTGTGTGTGTCTGTGTGTGTTCGTCTTCTCTCTTGACTCAAGTGGACGTTGATAATGGATGGATAACGACGGGTGGATGGATGGAAAGGTGTCAAAGGTGTGTGTGTGTATGTGTGTATTTTTATTCATTCACGACTTTTCTTTTTTTAATTATTTGCTATGTTACCTAGTTCGTTGTTCTCTCTATTTTAATACATAGCTTAATACAAGGAAATAAAGATCTACATACCTACCTACCTATATATACTAAAAACAGTCTTTTTATATAAGGAAAACCTTTTTTTTTCATTAACTGGTATAAGATTAAAACCTCTCTACATACCTCTCTACATACCTCTCTACATACCTCTCTACATACCTCTCTACATACCTCTCTACATACCTCTCTACATACCTACCTAGGTAATTAAAAGCTCTTATCTTATATGTAGAGTAGTCTAAGGATTAGGGAGGTCGTGTACGAGTATGTGTTTGTGGTGAAGGTGAAAGTGAAGGAGGAGTCAAGGTGGAGTGGTGTTAAGTGGGTAAAGGTAAGAATATATTATTAGTATGATATACGACTACGAATATGTACACACAAGATATTGTTGATATATGTAAGGGTGATGAGGATTTATGAAGGTGGGGTGGAGTGAAAGTGAAGGGAAGCTGAGTGGGGGGGGGGAATACATATGTATACGTGGAGTTGGCAATGCATATTAAGCAGCACGCAACACGCGCATAAGTTAACGTCGGATGAGATCAGAATAGGTAAACAAGGGGGGGGTATAATCTATATTTATTCATTCATTCCTTCGTCAATGCATTGATCGTTTTAGTTACTAAGGAAAAAGGGAGATGCTTTTTTTTCTCTCCCTCTCCTGCCTGCTGTCTGCTGCTTATAGAGCATGTTTGGAAAATCAAATACTTGACCTGCTCAAAACTCTTCTATCTCTTTTTTTCCCCTTGTTGCATGCATGCATGTTTTAAATTCACAAACAGCGCGTCCTCGAGCCCTATAATGACGAGGTCGCGCGCGGTAAAGTCTCTCTGTTTTTCTCAAACAACCAGAACCTGCGCCTCGGGCGGAACAATGGGCACCGCGGGGATGGGGTTGTCCGGGAAGATAGGATGTAGCGCATACACCGGACCCGCGCACTCCTCGCCATCGAAAAGCATCAAGTTCTGGATAGGTTGTTCGCGCTTCCCAAGTACATTGATGACGTCCTGCGCGAGCTGACCGCCCAGATACGCCGTGACGGGCGCGATCTCGCTGCCGAGGTTTGCAAGGAAGGATTTGAGGAAGTCACCCGTTAGCGTATTTGGTGGGAGTTTGAGTTCCTTGTGCTTCTGCATTGCGAGGGTGGTGAAGAGTTGGAGGTCGGCGGGGGCGTGCGAGGGGAGGATGCCGTTGCCGTTGCGTTGGTAGTCCCAGAGGGTGCGGACGCAGGTTAGTAACGGGTGGACTTTGCGGAGTTTTCGGGGGTCTTTTTGCATTGTCGGGTCGAGGGGGGAGGTATTGACTAGGAGGAGGGGAGTGTAGAGTTCGCGCTTGGTGACGAGCTCGATCTTCTTGCCATCTGAGGAAAGTTTGTCGGTGAAGTCGATGACAGTGCGGGTCGCGGTTTCGGGGGTTTTGGTCGTCGGGCGGTTCGACTTTGCGCGCTCGATGTTGAAGTCGTGCGTGCCTAGGTCCGCGAAGATGTAGCCGTACATGCCGTGCGTGGCGCCTGCGTAGAAGGGGCGATTGGCGATGCGCGCGCCGGCATTGAGGGCTGTGAAGGAGAGGAAGTCGAGATTGGTCGCTATGATGACATCGAAGGCTTTGTAGAAGGCTTCACTTTGCTCGGAGGTTACATTCGTCGTGATGACATTGACTTGGACACGCGGGTTGAGTTTGCGGACTTCGGGGGCAGCTGCTTCGGCGCGCTGATGTTTGTCAGTTGTTGTTCTAGCAAAATTCCTTTTGATGGTGTTTGGATCTCATACGTTTTTGCCTATGTCGGCCTCGCTGACGAAGAATTGCGCGCCCAGGTCGTCCTCGGTGACGACTTCGTGATCGGCTAGGGTGATGGAGCTTATGCCTGCCAGGACCAGGTTCTTCGCGACCTCATTGGCAAAAGCTTTGATTGATACGAGGAGGATGTTGGCATTGCGAATGCTACTGGTGTTAGAACATGGCACGGTGTGTTTACATGTATGGGTGTTTTGGGTACCGATTTTGAGCTTCCAGACCCCAGAGGCGAATCTGGCGGTCGTAAAGAGCAATCTCATCTGCGGAAACCGTTTCTGCCTGTGCAATGGCGGCCACTGTCTCGGCGGCAGCGTCAGGAACGGGAAGTGTGCCATTCGCAGCCTCAGGCAGTGTATTCGCAGGCGCAGACGTGTCGGCCATGGCGTTGGGTGAGTCGGGCTTTGGAATGTGTTTCTGAGGTTGGTGAATCTAAGCGTAGGGGTGGCGCTTCTAGAAACTTTATCCGCCAAAGTTTGGGGTTGTGGTCAGTTAACTTGAAGGTGAGAGAAGCTCGAGGCTCGATGTCGCGACGGATCTGATTAGATTAGATGCGCCACACAACCTAGTTTGTCAACTAGGCGCTATGTTCGGAGAACTAGGCTGTGTGGCGCGAGTAGCACTAATTGGCGGGGGTTGTGTGCCTTTGAACCTATTGTATGCCACGCTTGACATGCCTGCATTCACCCGTTGCACATGATCCCATCTCTAACCTTTGATCGTCACCTCCAGCCCTGACGTCGACGACCGCTACCTACCACTATCTGACCCAACGAACCCGCACATCTCCAAACGAGAGTCTGCTGTGACAGGCCCCGATTCCCTCGTCGATCCAGCCCTCTATACCCCTCACGTCGCCCTTTGTCGCTCGACCTCTCTGCGCTGCCGATTCGGTCTGTTTGTCCGTCTGCCTGCCTTTCTGTTTTCCGATGGGATATCGCCGCAAAATCACCACCAATGCCCAACTCTCCTTCCCCGCCTCCTCCGCCCTTCGCTTTTACTCTGCGGAACTTTGATTACCCGCAAGCCAGCTCCTCGCCCCCTCCACCCGCTCCACGCTCGAGACCTCCACCTGCCTCCCGTATCCTTGGTCAACGCCAGCGAGAGAGGCACCGTCAGACCGCTGCCGAAAGAGACGATGACCCCGCCGAAAGAGTCCCCTTGATCACCCGTGCCAGACGCAGGGAGCTTGCGAGGGAGGCTCGTCGACCTGTGCCGCCCCATGCACAACGCGACGCTTCCGATGCTTTGATACGCCGCTCGCGTGACCTTCTCGGCGAGCGACACTCTTTGTTGGCCTTCGCTGCAAGTGCCACCCTCAATCCATTCGATGTCTCTCACAGCCGGAGAGATCGAAGCCCCACGAGCGAAATCGACGACTTGTTGAGGCAGCCAAAACGCCGGAAGCTTGTCCACGATAACTCTTCGGTACCCGAGTATGATGGCTTCAAGTATGGTTACAAGGGGCAGGTTGTTCCTGGAAGGCTGAACATGTCCATCGTAACCTGCGACGGAGGCGAGTTTGAGAAGCACAACCCAGAGCGCTTGTACAAAGTACAAAACGTCCTCCGCAATGACAAGAGTGTGTATTGTAGTGAAGACTCCAGGTGCAATCTACTCCTCAAACACCAGGGCGACACTCCTTTCTGTTTGGAGAAGGTTGTTATTCGCGCCCCTGATAGAGGTTTTACAGCTCCGTAAGTGAATCACGTGACTCCATGTTCAGTACTAACCCGTGGTCAAGTGTCCAAGAGGGTTTGGTGTTCGTGTCTCTATCGCCCGACGATCTAATTTCCCGGACTGCAAGCTACAAAATCGATTACAACTCACAATCACCCGCCGCGTCCCCATCTCCAAGCTCCTCAGACGATCAACTTCTTTCTCTGCGAGAGGCACTTGTTGATCCCCAGATATGGTCTCAATCGCACCAGGATACCGAAGAGCCTGTGGAACGACCACGACTCCGCCATCAGCGACGTCGACCGAGGGTGATTAGAGGACGACGGCAAGACCAATTCTATGGGGGACAACAACCACCTGCACCCACCGAACCGCACGACTACGAAACTTCTGCAGAAAACTGCCCTTACTATGTGGACGACGGAGAGCTCGCACCAGCAGGCGTAGCCGCTCCCACCCCTCCCCCATTTACCGTAACCACTGAAGACGAGCAGGACGATTCGGCGGACGCTAATGAAACCATGCCGACGCCAGCTATCATGGCCGATCGACTTCGACGAGAAAGCCGGTGGAGGCCTGACAGCGACGATGAAGATGATGACGGCGAGAGCGCACAGTTCAGAATGCCCCTTCTCCAACAAGCCAATGCACAGGATTCCTGGGAGAATTTCCGTCCACGCCGCTGGGGAAACAGCCGTCGAGACATCAATCCTATCCGCGCGACGAGATTGCGCACGCCTAGCCGGATTGAGCCAGAGGACGACGAGACAGGCTCGTCTGAGGGTTTAATCCAGCCCCATGCGAGATTCTTCATTGCGAGGCACAAGAATAAGATCACTATCAAGTTTCATCCTGCCGTGTAAGTTTAGCTGCTGTGAAACACATGTTCATGCCTTATTTCATCGGTGTTTACTAACGCCATGTATTCTAGATCTGGAAAATATGTCCTCCTCAAGCTCTGGAGCCCTACGTCAGACGGAAATATCGACATCGAAAGTGTACAATTCTACGGCTACTCGGGCCCTCGCTTCTTCCCCGCCGTGCAAACTTGCTAAGCACAGCGAACGAAATGAAATTATGAACCCAAACAAAAAAGAAAAGCATAATGAATGGCTGTACAATATTATCATCTCGACGATGTTGTGCAGGTTGATTGGCTCGCCCACTTTTGAAACTCCTTTCTCCATGTAATAGCTACAGCATTTGTTTACTGTTTGGTACTAAAAGGGAATGTGAGATAGACGGTTACTATTACTGTACATATCAAGTAAATTTGGAGTAGATGGACATGTTACCATTCACCCTGCACAATTGGCTTGTCATCTTACTACTCTCCTCGTCAAAATGACAGAAATATGGATACATTACATGCCCAACCACACCACACGCTGACGAACGTACCACAACTATTTTTAAAACCTGTGCCATGTGCTGCTACTATTAATTGTTTTCTAAACCGCAACATCCATTGTAATTTTCGAACGTGGATATAACTTACTTTTTTTTCACTCTCATTCCTATATACCTTCCCTATTCACCGCTACCTCCCATAATCCACACATATAATTCCTCCAGACACAACAAACATATACAGTATCCGAGACTCACCCACTCAACCACTTCTTAACTCACTCAAATCCTTTCCTCCCTACCACCTCTTCCCATCCATCCCCCCTACAGAGACTAAATCATCTAATTATCTCACCTACTTACCTACCTATCTATACGCCAAACAAAAAAAGGTAGAAACTTAACTCTTAACATGTAAAAATTTGAGAACGCGAGGGCAGTCTACGGGAAAAGGAGCGCGTTGGTTGGAGAGTGTAGTTACTTGAAGTTAAATCATTTGTATACTTCTGAGATACTGTTTAGTAGTAGTAAGTGTACTGTAGATGTTTGAATACTACGACTTCTGATTGAAATGAAAAAAAAAAAAAAAGAATCACGTACTAGATCTTTCTCATAGACTCATACTGTGTTAGTTTCAGAATGAATATATCATCCCTTCCCTCCCTCCTATCCAAACCTACCCTAACCTAAACTATAGCGTCGTGAACGTCATCAGACTAAAACCCCATATCAACATCATGCCTCACGCTTTAAAGATACACACACGACACATATAAAGACATCAAGTATACATGTAGAAATCAATACGGCGGAACAAACATAATCAAAAGACGTACGTACGTACGTATATACGCTCTAGGCTAAGCGTACAAACAAGATAGATATAGATGTAATGCGGTAGTGTCAAGTAAGTGTGTATATGATATTAATCTTATAAGTTTTGTTTACCATCGCGCAAGGATTGATGAAATCACTCACGGTATCAAAACAGGCTGCAATGTCACACTCAAAAACGCCCTTGGCCAGGAGCGTACACATAGGTAAATGGGGGGTTTACATGAAATCTATACTCTTATAAACCGCCTTCTTTTTTTTTCTTTCTCTCTCGAACGGTTTGTGGGGTGCTGGACGTTAGGATGGTAAAGTAGAGTGTGTTATTAGGAATTTTTGTGGTGTATTTTATTGTTATCTGCGTTAGAGGGACATCGACAATACTGGCTCGCAAGTAATGATGGTGGGAATAATACTACAGCGATACTTGGTATCACGGACATGATACCATCTCAATGCCGTTCAGTTCTCCCCTCTTCAGTTCACTCCATCCATCAAGTCTAGACCATCACTCTCATCCCCATTTTTTTTTTTACTTTTTCCACCAATCCATCTGCACAAAGCACCTTACACATCTATAACCACCTTACACATCTATAACCACCTTACACATCTATAACCACCTTACACATCTATAACCACCTTACACATCTATAACCACCTTACATATACATATACATATACATATATTTATCCAACCATGCATGTATATTAATGTAAAGTTATGTACGTTCGTATCCGCCAACCGAAACCCCCCTCCTTCACACCTCCACCTCCGTCATCCCATCCCATCCCTCCCCCCCTAGTCCGGGGAACCACGGAACCCATCCCTAAGCCCCCAACCTCGCCTTTGCGCATCCCCCAGATTCGCAAAACCCGAGGGATAAAAACATCCTTACCTGCTTGCTACTTGCATATTTAGGTAGACTAAGTCTAGACAATTGCGGCGTACGCACACGCACGCACGCACGCACGCACATACCATCGTATTCCCTACCTAGTTACCCCTTCCCCTCGGAGTGTGTAATGGAGTGGAGAGGGGGGGTGTGCATCGTACATCCTTCACACCGCTCAAAACAAACCCCATGTCTCGGGGCGTTTTTCTTACGCACGCGAAAAAACACCCACCACACGCACGTACGCGCGCGGGTGCGGTTGACGGGGACGGATTCCGCTTGACGATGATGACGGCGGCGGCGGGGTCTAGATTGCGAAACGGTGGGAAGCGAAAGGAAGGTCGGGGGGTTCGAGACTCGTATCGGAGGGTTTTTCGTCGTCGGAGGTGCCTAGGGAGGGGGCGTATTTTCTGTCACACCGATCGATTCGATTGTGACAAGACAAGGTAAAACTGGATCGGCGACTGCAGGATCGTTATTTGCTTTTTTTTCTTTCCGTTTTTGGAATTGTTTCGATCGTTGGGGAGGATAAGCATCCTGGCTCGATCGAGGTATAGTTGGTGAGTGGTAATAAGTGTTGCTGTAGGGTTTCGTTTTGTAGGTATTGTGGGCGGCATTGCTTTTCAGGGAGTCAAGAGCTCTCTCGTAATGAGTGCATCACGCATGTACGCAGACAAGGCATAGACACCATATGTCTTTCAAAACTTGTCAAAAGAGGAAGAAGTAGAAGAAGAGTAAAGTAGATAATCGGGGTATCATTTGAATCAATCCTAGATTGAGTAACGTCTCTCTTTTCCCGGAGAGAAAATCCTAATCTTACTGTCTATCCATCACGCTGGGAGGCTTTTTTTGCTCCGTATTTGTCTTGCTTGTTTCCTTTTCAACATATCCCCTTTTGACCTTTCTCAAAAGAGAGAGAGAGAGAGAAAGAAGAGATACAGTGTATAAAGACCTTTTTGGCAAAGAAAACCACCCTCTCACCAGAAGCCGTTAGAAAGAAAGAGAAAAGAAAGGAAAAGAAAACTCATGAAAACCATGATTTCCCTCCAATTGCGCCATCGCTATGCTTGTTTGCCTGCTTGTTTGAAACCGGTTGAAAAGAAATGAAGGGAAAAACCCCCATAAAACCGCCCATGGATATGTAAACACTGTGAGACTCTCAAGTGAGAAGATAATATGAGAGGGAAACACCACCACACTACACTCTCTCAATCGGAGTCAGATAGCTCGATAGCGTCAGCTTGTGTGGCGCCAGGTCTCTGAGCTTGTTGTGTGAATTGCTCGTCCACCTCATCCTCCTCGTCGTAATCTTCCTCCTCTTCTTCTTCTTCGTCGTATTCTTCCTCGTTTTGATCATATGCATCCCATCCCTCGTTCATATCCTCGTCCTCTTCTTCCGTCTGATCCTCCTCATCTTCTGCGTCGTCGATGTATAGGGCTTGTTGTTGATGGCCGTAGATGTTCTGGGGCATTTGTTCCGCTTCTTCCATCTCTTGCTCTTCTTCGCCGTCAGATGGGCTGTACACAATGAGGTCTTCATCATCGTCATCGATTTCAATAGCACCTCCCTGTCCCTGATTTGCATTAACCATGGCTGGCGTCGAGGTTGGGGGATAGACTTGAGGACTCTCGCTGGGTGTCTCGTAGGCCCCATTCAGTGAATCAGTCGATGAGCGCTTGCGGCATTCTTCGCGGTAAGCACGCGCTGCTTCTCCACCTTTTCCGTACAAGTGTGGAGGCACGAATCGGCTGGGACGACTCTTGTAAGCAGGCCCTTCAGCCGGGGGAGCGGCGCCTATACTACGTCCGAATGTGGATAATCGAGACGTTGAATGCGCAAAACCCAGAGTAGATGCGCTGCGGCGGTGTTCTGGTGTTCCTGGTCGAGATTGCTGTGGTGCGGGTGATCCGAGCAATAAATCACGAGCCTTGCTGATGATGCTGGCCGATCTATTCCTCTCGCCAGGCCGTGAGGTAGGGCTAGTCCTATTGAAAGACTCTTTGATTGCGCGGAATCGAGCGAAACGCTCTTCATCTGTCTTTGGCGGTGGTAGCGACCGGCGGAAGGTGGATGAAGTTGAACGACGGGCTCGTTTCGTATCCACCTCCGCTTCATCTTCGTCGGACGATACGGATTCGTGGCTACGTTTTCTATAGGCACTGGGATCCAAGCCCATGACCCGTAGCTTGAACCAATCTGTCTCGGTCCTGTCAATAGGCGCCGTTGAGTTTTGATATGCCGGAGAGTACTCGTTGCTGATGACGTTGAAGCGACTGTTCTCTACGCTGGTAGAGTTTTGCTGGACTACAGGCTCCTTCCCCTTGTTTAGTTTAGGCTTTTGCGCTAACCGTTCGTCTTTCTTTAGAGAAGCAGCTCCATCGACAACCTTATGTGATGGCCTCTCGTCGTTCTTCACAGATGCAATTCCATTGCGGACTTCGGGCTGAAGCGGGCGCGGAGCACTTGCAGGTGTATCCGGTTTTTTGAAGGCTTCCTGAGTACCGTTGGTTTTCGCGGACGCCTTTTTCTCAAGAACGATTTGTTCCTCAACTGCACTAGCACGGAGAGCCTTCAGTTTCTCACGCCGATTTCGCGCTGCCGCCCTCTTCTTTTTCTTCTGTACTTGCTCCCACCATCGTGCGCAAACGGCCCGTGCAAACATTAAACGCCTCTGTTGATATCTCTCTTCCGCCAACTGCGTCAGCCTCTGTTCTTCCATTTCTTGCGCCACCTCTTTTACCATGATTTGAATCTTGTGCTCGAGAAATTGTTTCAATAGTCCTTCGTCTTCGTCTACAAACAAACTATTAGTGAGACCAGCATATGCACGGGCCCTCTCCTCTCGTTCGTATCGCTCCGCCTCTTCTTGCTGTCGACGGAGCTGCTCAGCTTCCCATTGGCGTTGGCGTTCGGCCTGCGCTTGGCGCTGAGCTTCTTCTTGTATGCGACGTTGCCGCTCCAGCTCCTCTTGTTGCAGCCGCTGGCGTCTTTGTTCTTCTTGTAAGCGGCTCTGCTCTTCAGCGGCTCGCGCTTGACGAGCGTGCTCTTCTTGTGCCCGCTTTTCCTCCTCTGCCTTGCGACGACCTTCCTTGAGTTTGCGATTTTGCTCTTCTAATTTTCGGCGTTCCTCGTCTTGCGCAGGTTGGATTGGTGGTGCTGGTTGCGATGGTTGAGATGAGGATAGGAATGAAAATCCTGGAGATGAAACGGGTTGAGGATTGACTTTAGCGGTATTCGTGGTGGGTGGTGGGGCAAAAAGGGTTGAGGGTGTTGGGGTTGGTGCTGGTGAAGGTGAGGGAAACGTCGCATTGTTTGAGAAGAAATTTGACGGTGGGACTGGAGATGATGTGGGTTTCGCGAAAGGGTTGCTGTTGTTGTTGTCCGCAAATTTGATAGCGTTCTTTGAGGGATCGAAAACACCAGGTGTGACGGAAGCTGCTGGTGAAGGAGTTCCATTCTGTGCAGGAGGCGCAAAAGGACTTGTCTTTTGCGCAATATTATTCATGAAGGAGGAAAAAGGAGACTGGGTAGGCGGTTTGAATGGCGTAGCATTCGGGTTCAAATTTCGGTTCATCGATGTATCGGACACAAACAACGACTCTCCCTGCTCTTGGTCGTTTTCCTTCAAATTCGCTATTGGTACATTAAGAAATCACCTGGTTAGCTTCGTTATCCAACGTCGGATCTATATACGTACTTTGAATGACGTCCCGGAAGCTGCGCCCCATTCGCTTCGGCTCTACAATGTCCCTGGAGAAATATTGTGGCCGCATTTCTGGGGGCTTTTCTAGTCTGTTGGGTGGCATCGATTGCATATCCAGCACTTCCTGACCATGTTCGTCGAACACGAAACCCAGTCCATAATGCCCGCAAAATTCCTTCACTTGCTCGTGGTCGTCAAAGCCGAGAGCATGCATGAGGTTTTCCGGCGTCCAGTCGTTCACGGGCCCAGGTTTTCCAGATTTTTTCGGCTTGTATGCCAATCGAAGAGTTTCCATAACGTGGTATCGAATCTGATTGAATGATATCTCAGCTGCACAAGCCATAAGAAAAGACACATCTTCTTCATTGACAGCTTGCCAGAAGTTGGCCCAATTCTGCTTCTTCACAGGGAAGGATTCCGAGACTTTGGCCATGATAGCGAGTCCTGTTTGGCGGATGAGATAGGCTGATCGAACCCGGCTGTGATGAGAAAACTTCTCTTTGCTCCTCTCAGGGTTATCGTCTAGTTGTGTATTATTACCGCGGGAAGACAGAGACAGTATCAAATCATATGCTACGAATTCCGCCTGGTTCGCATTGCGAGTCCCGTCCTTTTCGTTATCGTCATATCTATGCCGGAGAGATGTGAAGCAATTACGGAGTTGCTCAAGATCGTTTCCATGGTCGGTGCCATGATCATAATTAAGAGATTTGCTCCTAGACATTTCGTGAAGGCTGACCAAGTGAAATCGGGCGCATTGTTCGACAGACGTAAGGTATGCGGGAATATCCTCGGGTTTTATGGTTCCAACCATGTCCTTGCGCACGCTTCGAGTTCTATCCCATAGCCACTGGTACAGAAAGTCTAGGCCGTCCTCATCGATCCTGCTGAACATGTAGTCGAGGGTTTTCTATCGCTATTAGAATGAGGCTTTCCGAGATGGTTGATAGACTTACCAGACACGTCCCGGGTGTCCGCTTGTCTGAAACCAATTCTTCTTCTTGTCCTGCAGCGGATCGCGTAAAAGCCTTCACCATGCGCGTCTCGTCTGGTATCCGCCCTGCGCGAGGTCCATGTGCAGTCTCAGGCGTGCACTCAGCAGCTTTGTAGTCGCTTTCCACGATGCGACGGACTCGCTCGTACTCTGGACACATTTCGGTACATATACCATGCAGCTCGACGCTGTCGGCAAGGTTCATTGGGCCGTCCGGATTCATAAGCCGCCGGCGGACCAGTTCCTCTCGTAATCGCGGTCGGTCATTACGCAACTAGATGTACCCATCAGCGCCATTGCTATCTATTTCGAGGCGACGCTCTTACATATTCTAGTCGTTTTGCATAATCGTGATCTGGAAAAGGTGTGGAGTTCATGGAGCTTTTAGCAGTGGAGCTTGCGTCAGACCCAGTGGTGAACTTGTTGAAGGATGTTTTGGGTTGTTGGTGGTTCCCTCGACCTCGAAAGGAAGGTTTGTCGCCGCGCGCATTCGATCCTCCTCGACCGCCGCGGGGAGCATGTGGTGTTGAATCTTGCATCGACGCGTCTGGACCGTTAAATTGACCGCGCCCACGCCCACCGCCACGAAAGGGATTCCCAGAGTTTGCGCGATGACCACGACCGCCCCGATCGCCGGTGCCTCGGTGGCCGCGACGACCTGTCGACATTGTGACCGTTCTTGTTGTTGTGCTCATGCGCGTCGTTGTATCCGAGCCGTGATGAAGTGACAATGAAAACAATGGAGGATGGCACTGTATCGTCAGGGTTAGCGCGCACTCCTCACAAACAAGTAAAAGGTTGATGGTGCGGGTTGCGCACCTTGAACAGAGAGAAAGTGGATGAGAGAAAGAGAGCTTGGGTGGTGAACCAGGAAGCTTGGGCCCGTGCGCAAAGCGCGCCTGCCGGCGTCTTTGTGCACTAGTGAGCACTACCTACTCCGTTTGTGTGATGGTAGATTTCTTTGACAGCGTCACATTCACAACACAGAGTCCACATGATAAAGTTCGTATTGTATATTAAACAATAACCGAAAAGTTCGGGATCAACTGCAGTACATCTGCCTGTTTCCCCTTGCTCTCCTCCCCATCCACCTCAAGTGCTGTAGAGTCCTCAAACGCCTCCCATTTGACCCTGCCTCTTTTGATACCATTATACATTGGAATACACTGCTCTTTTTTGTCTTCTTCAGATCGACCAACCAACTAGCTAGTCATGTGTCCAAAGTCTCCAGTTTCCTCGATTATACCATCGCAATGCAGAGCACATGTAGTGCAATCAATCTGCATACCGTGAATATATACTAGGGGTCGTTACTTCATGATTTCGTTAAGTGAATGTGTTTACTAGGCAAAACTGAAATCCTAGAGATGCGCCGAAATAACAATTTTGCCTCTCATAAATAATGCCGAGGCATGAACCATAGCGATAGAGGAAAAAATGCCCGAAATGATGAGTTTTGGCGACGATGAGACAGATATGGGGAATGAACAAATGCCATCGGAGAATTCGCATGCAGAGTATAATAATGGGGTTATGATCCGTATGGGTAGCCAGTATATCCGTACATGTCCAGTCCATCGTACGGTTGGGAGGGGATTATCGGGTATAGTGGGGTTCGAGGGGCATGCGGATGGTAGAATCCAGGGAATGATTGAAATGCAAGAACGCTCGGATCTGAGTCAAACTGACAAGGTCCTCCACCCGTGAAAGCGGCATGAGTCGCTCCGCGTGTGTAGTTGTTCGCTTCGCAGGTGCTAGTCACGTTTAAGAGGCTCTCTGGAACAGCGGGGACCATAGGCTTGCAGTCAACATCTAAATGACTACTAAACTGCAGGTGGGCCATAGACTGATTTATGGATGAGGGCAGAGTCTCAACTGAGCCTGGAGAACAGGTGCCGGACTGAATCTGATCAGCGATTGGGGAGGAGGACGTAAATGCGGCTTCACCGTCGCCTTGGTTGGGTCCCGCTATGTTGAAAGAAGACGAGTATTCGCTTTCTTCGTCTCCTTCCGTGTCGCTGCCCGGTGCTTCGGGTGCTGGCTGCTCTTGACAAGCACACTTTCGTTTTTTTGATGGGCCGCGTTGAGGCTTAGGTATCTGTCGCCAGTAGATGGTTTTGGCAGGACCAGGGTATTCTTTGCCGGCGCTTTCATACCATCTAACCTTAGTACAGTAATCCTCGTAGGATTTCGCTACGTCGAACAAACTGTGTAGGACTTCGTCCTGGGCCCGGGTTTTCATCGACTCATTAAATTCGAGTTCCGTGGAGGATGAAAATGTTTCCACTGGAGTAGTTCCTACAATATAGTCTGCATCTTCCTTGAGCTCCGAAATCCAAGAGCGTGTTCTGTTTGTGTTTGTGTGCGTATTACAATGCACCATCATGATATTGATAGCTAGGGGGATAAGATCTGGAAGCTTTGTAAGCAAAGTATTGCATACAGAACATTCAACATGCAGCTTACATTGCGATTTGAGGTGGGATGGTTCATTGTAAGGAGCATTGCTTGGCCACCAGGGCGGACACCTGCAACCGGGATTCAGGGCAGGAGTTATTCTCTTATCATAACGACCATAACTATTATTGCGTTGGGGTGCTAGTCGTTTGACCCAAGCCGTCACAATCTGGCGAAGGGGCTTCATGGTCAATTCCTTGAACCGAACTTGGTAGAATGCTTTTACGGCACTCTCATCGCTTAAGAGTAAAGCATACTCCTCGGACCTTCTCGGGACGGGGTCGGAATCCTCATGTTCCCACTCATTCCTGGTTTTACGTCTCCGAGTAGACCTGGCTCTCTTTACGCCGCGGGCAGGTGGGTTTTTTGGTTGTGGACGGATATGCTCTACATATATGGACAAGGTTTGGTTAGTGCTATGCCCATGTATGATGTTTAGTCGGAGGGAGACGGCCAGCGGTCAGATTAAGCTCACCTGGTGCTCGGACGGTCTTCGGTACCATTCCATGATCACAACCGGGGGTTTGGTGCTTAGGGCTAGTGACGCCGGGGCCGGGTACCTTAGTTTCGGCCTTGGTTTCGGCGGCTCCGTTCGGGTTCGGCCTCTGTTCGGAGCTCCATCTCGGCTCCCGTTCAGGGTCCTACACACGCGGCAAAACCGTTGGTCAGCCAAAAAAACAAACACGGAATATCTTCCAGGAAGATCCTCTTTAAACTGAAACGGAACGCCGCCCGTCTGTACATAAGACGACAGAGCACGCGCTTATTCTCCGACGTGGTGCCTGGCTCGCGGCAGACAACGACTGCCGGTAAAGCCCCCCACGTTTTCATGAAAGTTGTGGGCATCACACTTACCACCGGTAGAGGCGTACGGTTTGTGCCTCTAGTTCCTGTCCGTGACGTCTGTGGGACGAAGCATGCTGGTACATGTTCACGTCTGCTTGTAGGTTTCGCTCCTTCATTCGCTCCCCGTACTCTTGCCATTGTGCCTACGGTCCGCAGAAACGAAGCAGCAACAACACCAAAGAACACAAAGAGAGGCAACGAAGTCCAGTTTTTGGCGCCTTCTCCTAGGATACTAGTTCAGGAGCTGTCTGGAGAGAGAGAAAAATGATCGCAATGCAGGAGGGTATCGATGGAGGACTGTGGGAATCTATCATGAACATCAGTATATACCGCAGATCAGAATACTCGTGCTCTGGCTTATTGTCGAAGCACAACGAAAAAATAAATAAAGAATCCTCTAATCTCCACCAGTTTGCTCACCTGTTTTCGTATCTGTATGATCAGAAAATGGGATTGACGCCAATGTTTCGGTTGGTTGCTGTCAAAAATCACACAGCGACAACAGAGGATCGAGTATCTGCTTAGAAAGACGACGGGCTGCAAGTGGGAAAGAAAGCTAATGGAGCTAGGTGATTCAGCCCATGGAACGTCAGCTGGGGAGCACGGGAGAGCACAATAACATCAAGGATAGAGAAGCAACCCTCACCTTAAAGAAGACTTTTTATTGACCAGGCGACCTGCTCTTAAACCTCATTCCCGGGCAGTCCTTGCCTATTGTTGCATAAAAGAGACCTCCACTTCCCCGTTTAAAAGCAACTTATCTCATTAAGTAGAGCCGCTACCATGGCACTCATCGATTTCGAGCATGTTCTGTGCCCGCATGTTCGCTCAATTGGGTCATTAAGCATGGCAATGTGTCTCTGGTGACAGAATGAAACCATGCCCGGGAAACATAAGCCGGCTAGAATCGACTTTTTTGCCCTATCAGAAATCCACATCCTGGGATGCAGCGTGCCATCATGCTGTCAACGGCTGTCAGTGGCTACGCCAATGCTGGCCCGTCTCCCCGATGCATCAGCAAGGCTTCACCATGCCTCAGGCCTTCCGCGGAGCCAGGATGTTTTGATGAAGCGTCGAATGCGATTGCGAGTGGGCGCGGCCCGCTGGGTGATCAACGACATCGGATAGCAACCTACGATGTCCTATCGGAACCGAAAAGCTGAGCGGCAGGAGTGCTCAGCTTATGTCACAGCCAAAACGGCCAGGATTCTCTTCAGTCCACGGTATTGCACAAAAACATGGGCATCTGGCATATCATAATGCATGAATTCCCATGCTTCTGATCTCAATTACAATTCAGATCATGACATTGCAGACCCGGGCTGCAGTACATCAACCTTTGTGTGAGCGCTGTGGAACTGTAAACATTGGTTGGAGCTTTTAGTATGAGTCTAACTTGAAACCAGATCTCGAGGATGCTTGCTACACTAGTAGTCAAGGATTCTTATTTAAACTAAGAGTATTAATCTATCATAACAAACAGAAGATGTGCAGCAGACGCTATGCAACATACGGGAGGTCTCTAACCGCTTGACAACCGCCCGTCACTTGGTCATTACAACGAGGTTCCTTGCGATACCGGAACATACCAACCAATCCTACTGTATTTGAAAAAGGCACGCTCCAACTATTCGTGTTTGCCCAACCCCAGCCTTCAGTCAGTCTGGTTCTCCATGTCTTATGTTCCCAAACGGCATGTTCCAACAATAGTACTCCCATGAATGCGGTGGGTGGGTAAGCCGCCACGGCCCACCTCCATCGGCACCTTGCGGCATCCATACATTGCAATTCCTACCCGCTTTTGCCGCATGCACATACCAAACTCCTGCCGCGGATGGACAACTTGATTAACCCAGCATCTAGGACTGCTCTCGTCTCTTTTTTCTTTTCCCTCTTCCGCCACCCCGGTCGACGGTTGCCTATGGCGCATTTCACCAGAGAGACAGTACAGTCTCTCGATAGAGAGATCTGATGTGCATACATATGCTAGTGTACGGACGCACCCGCCACGCTCTACGAAGAATCCCCTAAGAATGGAAGCACTTGCCAAGGAAGCTCTCAAGAACTGGGTCTCGACCCATCGGCGGTACCGACAAGCATGCCCCTGTTACGCAACTCGCGACCCCAGCCCTATCTAATCCTAAAGGAGCGCCGGCTGCATATTTCATACCCCAGTTAGTTACACACCCGTGCGCCCCCGAAGCCTTGGGAACGACACAGGTCCGTCTGTACCCTCTGTAGCTCCGATCCCCACGTTCGCCTAGAGATCGAGCGACCCTACAAAGCACCGATGGTCCGATAGTCACCTATTCCCCAACACCCGATAATTCCTTCTTTGTCCGCGTTGCGATGCCACGTGAATGAACACATGGTAATTGCACACCATTCGTCCATCAGATAACCAGTAAATCTGTAACCAAGTCGGTACACACAGGCCCGTCCAAGTGTACCACAAAAAACGCCCCAAATATCGTTCTGCATAGCATGATACGGCATTGACAACATGGACAAGACCAGAGCACATGGATATCATCCTATGGCGTTCCCGCTCCCTCCCTCCCTCTCTAATCCTTGCCCGCGCTAATGTGTATATTGATCTACATTTCCCTATTTGGTATGCTTGTTCCCGGCAGGTCGTACACAGGTGCATTTCACCATCCAGCGTTGTAGCGGCCAGTACCCCGGTGCCTCCCTCATGTGGTCAACGTGTGTATGCGAGGATGAGTGCCCACAGCAGAATACGAAGACATAATTACAAACATCTTGGATTTCATCACCTCGAAAAGAGAGAGAAAGTCGGTGTGTGTGCTGGCGGATCTTGGGCGGATCGGAAGGGTCCGATCAAGAACAACTTTCGCAGCAAGAGCAAGAGTAAGAGGCTTGAATACGCATCGGGACCCTCTCCAAACCTCCCTCGAGGGTCTCGTCTCGAACAGCTACCGGCGCTTCGTGCTTACTTGTACCTACGCAGGACCTTGACCTCTACCGAGAGAAAGGCGAAAAAATATTATCAAGCTCCCTCTCGAGCCCTCTCGAACTCCTTCGGCAATCACATTTACATAGGCCATCCCTGTCCCATCTCAGGTCCTCGCCTCGCCGACGCACCTTCCTACGCCAAGAACGAACCTACATAAATCCCCACTCATACACTCCAGCCCAACGCCCCTCCAATCCTCTCATCTCAGACACTCAAATTACACCCTTCCCTCCTGTCACGCCCCCGCCCCGGTCCATGCGTCCGCCCCCCCTACTTCCGCGGAACTTTCCCTCCTCAAAGGAAAGACACGACGATCAATTCATCACGTCTGGATCCTTCTTCCCCACTTCCCACTGTCCCGCTTGCCGCTTACCGCCTGCGGTTTTCCTTTTATAAGTCAGTCGGGTGTAAGGTGGAGCAGTAAGCGAGGCGGCGCCAATCGCGTCTCAAAGTCCCCATGAATTGCTTGTCTTGGCACTTTTGACTTGATCAGATGAGCGGGAATGAATGAGAAGGAAAAAGTGGAAATCAGACCATAATTGCATGCGTTTGTATACATTCTTTTGTCTCATGACGTTTTCTTGGGTATTGGCGGGAGCGGGGGGGTACTTTGTGGGGGTTTGAAGAGCGGGTCTGGAGTGCTGCAGGTCGATAGATAGTTGGACGGCGGAAAGGGAAGGAGAAGAGGGACGGTAGTGGACGATAGGTAGAGAGGATGAAGGAAAGAAGGGTTCCGGCGTCCATTGACTTCAAATGCTCGGAGATGTGAACAGAAAATAGTAAGTAGAGATACACTTCCCTTTCCATCTCACACAATCAAACAGTCCAAGTAAACAAAATTTCTTCAAGTCCCCACATAGTTAACCCGAAAAATTATACAACACACATCCATCCATCCATCCGATCTATCCACAATGCCCGATCACCCGTTCATCTCAAATCTCATCGTACCTCAATTTCACATTGCATCGCATCTCATCGTACCGCCCCGCCCAACATCTGGAAACAAATTCTTAGTACAATTGATTTCCAGCCCTCTCATGCGAGTGCGGGCGCGAGCGCGGACACCCATGTCCTACTTTACATGTTTGATTCTCTCCAATCGGGGCGCTTGGCACATGTTCGGTAGAGGGAGATGCATACATAGGTGGCTTTTAGCTGGGCTATTTAGGTAATGGTGATTGAGGGGGTAAGTGGATGGAGGGAAGGGAGGGAAAGGAGAAAAAACGGGGTTGGGGGATGGAGGAAGGAGGTTATTAGATATGAAGGAATAAGAAAAAGATTGCAAGGAACAAGAAAACGAGGTAGGTACCTAGTTACAAGCTTTTCTTACTCTGCTGTCATGGATAGCTAAGAAAAAGCAGGGAAATAACTCACGTACCGTTAGGGGGAGGATAACATGTAAGGGGCATTACGTGGTAATAACGAGTTAACATACATATTTACCCTGGTTCGTTTCGCATTCCCTTCCTTTCCCTTTATTCCCGCCTTTACCGTGCTACAAACCCGATCGAAAAGAAATAGAGAAACACATACACAAGAGTCTGCCCAGTGTAACCCTCTCCATCTCCATCTAGCAAACCACCCCAACCTTTCTTCCTAGAAACCAAAACCTCACCATCTCCCTCCCATCACACCTACCCATCCCTCTACACACACTCTCGTATCCCCTTCCCCTTCCATACTCTCACACATAACGCACGCACGCGACCCCGCATACAAATACATCCGTACATCCACACGTACATACATACATATGCCGTGCAACCAAGTCACACACATACACACACAAAGTCCATTCCCGCTCACCACTCACCTCGAGTCACGTTCCCTTCCTTCCTTCCTTCCTTCCTTCCCTCCTTCCCCACACAAAACACCGCAAAACAAAAAACCTCCCAAAAAACACAAAACTCCCCTTCTCTCCCAGCGAAAAAACCTCACACACACACAAAGTTCTCACATCAATCGCTCAAAACTTTGCAACTTACCCTGCACCAACAACACAACGTACCTACACTTACACAACATATCCACATCCACATCCACCACACACACGCATACATATGCACGTAACACTCAGATAATAAGTCCCTCATACATAAAATAACATAACATAACATTCAACTGATTACATAACTTTTCATACCCTTTTTTTTTCTTCTCCCTTTTTCTTTTTTCCCGTATTGCTTGCATGTACATACATACATGTACATACATCGGTGCCAAGAATACAAGGGGAAAAAAAAACTCTCGTCTCGTCTCGTGTCGACTGGTCTGGTCTCGACCCGTAGGATCCAAAAAAAACTTTAAAAGAAAAAAGACATAGGAAGGGAAGGGAAGGGGGGGGCGGTGACGGCGGTTAAGTAAGTACGTTTTAGACACACACACACACAAGTAAGGTTTTATATGGAGGTAAGTATGTAGCAGTTGAAAGAGAGGGACTCGACGATGGGGTAGATGCATGTAGGAAGGGAGTGCTTTTAGGTTTTGCTTCTTGCATACATACATACATGCATGCATGTATGTATGTAGGTAGGTAGGTAGGTAGGTAGGTAGGTATGTTGTGTATGTTACGTACAGTGTACACGTTGCCCTTAACGTTACCGCCTGTATGTATATACATATGTATCAATTGTAACAACGAATAGGTAACTAACTAACTAGGTACGTACGTACATATGTAGGTTAGGTGCGGTTGGGTAACATCAATGTTAGTTTGGCCACTTCCGCGGAAATACATAGGGTCTTTTACCTGCTTGCTTGCTTGTTTGGCAGGGAGATCAAATGGTCAAAAACCCTACGCACGCACATATGTAGAAGAGGAAACCTTGAATACACACACATACGCCCTGACGATCACAGCAAGCAGTATGGAAGTTCATGCATGCATGCATACGTATATTTTCGTTTAGGTAATCCTTACTCCTTTCTTTTTATACCCCCCTCTACACTTTCCTTACAAATTTTTTTTTGCTTGTTATACATACTACACCATCGCTTGCCAAGAAGAGGACAAGGACGACGGGGTAGATGGTGTGGGGGAAGGGGGGGACTTTTTTTCCCATTCCGTACACGATAAGAGGACTCGCCACACACCTTCACATCCCCCCACGCCCGAACTTTTCTACTCTCGTCCCTCTTCCAAACCCCACATAATCCACTTTCCGTGATCAACCCTGCACAGCACCCTCCAGCGAATTCAGCAGCCCAGCCTCTTTGACAAGCCCATAAAACAAGCCCTTCCGCTTCACAAGCTCAGCGGGAGTATCAAACTCTGCAACCGTCCCGCGATCGAGCACAATGATCCTGTCTGAATCGAGGATCGTATTGATGCGGTGCGCAATGGTGATGATAGTGCGGTTGCGGAACATGGGGCTGCGGAGCGTGGTTTGCAGCATGGCGTCGGTTTCAACGTCAACAGCGGCCTGCGCGGGTACGGGTTAGTAGGGGGTTTGACGGGTAATGAGATCAGGGGTTAGGTGGCGATAGAGCTAGAGGACGGGGAACGGGAGGAAAGGGAGGGAAGGAGACAGGAGGGTACGCACGGTGGCTTCATCAAGGACTAGAATGTTGCTAGGGGCGAGCAAAGCGCGCGCTAGAGACACAAGCTGTCGTTGTCCTGCGCTCAAATTGGAGCCTATTGATGTGACATGTCAGTTTCACAGCTAGCCGGTGCTGTTGTTTGGGGCTGTTACATACCGCCTTCGTTGATACGAGCCTCCAATTTTCCGGGCATGCTGTCCACGTGGTCCTTGAGGCGGGCGTGTTCGAGAACGCTCCACAATTCGGTGTCATCGTGGACGTGGCCTGGATCGAGATTATCCCGCAACGTGCCCTCGAAAAGAGCAGCATCCTGCGGTATAATAGCTAGACGGCGTCTTAGATCTAATAGTCCAATAGTGCTGGTGTTGAGATTGTCGATGCTGATGTTGCCGTCTGTAGGTTCGATGACACGGAATAGAGCTAGGGTCAGACTACTCTTTCCCGCTCCCGTCCGCCCGACCACTCCAATCTTCTCATGTGGTTTGATATCCAGAGTGATGTTCTTCAACACCAAATCGAGGCCTTCCCGATACCGGGTGCTATAGTTGTTGAATGAGACGCCACCCTGCGAGGGCCAGCTTACCGGGGGTCTGTTCTTGGAAATGATTTCTGGTGCTTCACTCGGCAGATTTGCATACTCAAGGACACGCTCAACAGCCACAATGTTTGACTCGACCTCGACACTTTGGCGTACAACCCAGTTGAGTGACTGAGTAATCTGTAGGGCATAAGACATGGCAAGACCGACCATACCAGCAGATAGGTTGCTGTGGTTCGCGACGGAGATGATGGCAAACCCAGCGGCAGCTAGGATAATGACACATCCAATGAACTCTAAACGCATTGCAAGCCACCTGTTCGCGCTTATAGAAGGAAAGTAAGCACGCAAGTTTGCATCTACGCGCCACTCATTCTCCAGCTCGAAGCGTTTCTGTTGACCATATGCTCGAATGGTACTCATGCCGCTCAGTGATTCTTGAAAGTGAGCATACATGGGGCTGCGACTTATACTGTCGAGGCGCTTCAGTTCTCGCGACGTGCGCAAATAATACCTTTGGACGTAGAGATAAAGCGCGCCAAGCGGTAGGATGAGGGCGACGAAGACGGGCGTGGTAGCTGAAATGATGGCCAAGGTGAAAGCAGCTGCATTGGTCAGTAAAACGTTACACAACAGGGACGCATAACGGGACGCCATACCTCTTGCCGTATTGACAAACAACATATTAAAAGTTCGACTGGGCCATGTTAGCTGTCACTCGCGGATTGGGCAGAAAGTCTAGGGGTGCACTGACGCTAGGACTTCATCAACACGATATATATCACTGTAATAGCATTAGCACCAAAAACCCATGGAGCGACTACAATGACGTTTTGCATAATGACCTACCTTGAGAATCGATTGAGAATCCTGCCAGCTATAATCGAGTCAGCTTTGTTTATCCTATCTGAGTGTCGCTCGAGCAAACTGATTGTGTGCAACATAAAATGCACAGCGATGCATCTATCCAAGGCGTCAAACGGTTGCAAGTATACATACCTGGTGTAGTGTCGAAGAAACTCATTGGTGAGCGGAAGATCGCGTAGGCCATCCGCTCATGCAGCTTCCTGCTTGCCTGCGTTGCTGGGTCAGCCATTTGCATTGCGCATGCATGTCGCAACGGGGTCACATACTTCGATTGAGCAAAAGATCCAGAGGATAAGGGTTTGAACGACATTGAGTGCAGCAGATCCTACACCAAATGCAAAGTAGATACCGATGTACTTGCCAACGTGCGGGTTACCGCCGTACCGCTGGTTGACCTCGGACCAGTTTTTGAGCCACACGCTGCCCCCTGTATCGGACTCAGTTACGTATCCAAGAAAATGAAAATAAGAAATATGGGCAGGGAACCGTACCGATGGACAACGTCTGCACACCCACAAGCAGTGCAAGGTATACTCCAACTGCAAAGATATTGCTGACTCTTGCGTACTCAGCGTAGACAGACCACTTGACTTTGCCTTGTTCAGACACTTCTTTCTGCTGCTTGCTCTTCAAAGCCCCGCCTTCCTCGTCTAGAAGCTTTCCGCGAGGGCCACGGAAACTAGCCGTACTTGCACGTCTCAGAGTATTGAAACTGCTCTTGCGGGCCGTGCCGTTGCCGGGACGGAGCGGTGCCAGGTGGGTGTTCTCCTGCGCAGCTTCGGATTCGTTCATATCTTCGTCATCAGAAATTGGACTAGTAACCTCTTCCTCGCTAATGACGCTTTCCGATATCCTGCTTTCGTCTTCACCCTGGTCTTCATTTTGGGATGTTTTGATCAGAGCTGCGATTTCTCCTTTCATTGCCATGAGCTGAGTGTATGTGCCTCGTTCAAGCACTCTGCCCTCCCGCAGCAACACAATCATGTCTGATTGAATCAGAACAGGTATCGAGTTGGTGGCTAAGATCCTTGTCTTGCTCGCGAGGAGTCCCTTCGGGCCGAGGACGTTATCAATCAAATGACGCCCGACGTGTTGATCCACGGCCGAAAGACAATCATCCAGGAGATAGACATCAGCACGAGCATAAACGGCACGGGCAAGCGTAAGTCGCGCCTTTTGCCCGCCAGAAAGCGAGATACCACGCTCGCCGACCTCGGTTTGGTCACCATCCGGGAGCTGCTGGAAGTCGTCACGGAGGGCGCATGCGGCAATGGTCTTTTCGTAAAATTCTGGATCCCAACGATGACCAAAGACGATATTCTCTCGGACGGAAGCATTCATAACCCAAGCTTGCTGAGGGACATATGCAGTTTTGCCTTTCACGGACACATCTCCCTTGATCTTCCAAAGATCACCGAGAACAGCCTGTAGCAGGGAGGACTTGCCGGAGCCGACACGGCCAACAATGCATACCAGCTCTCCCTTGTTGGCAGAGAGATTGATGTCATGCAAAACTCGTTGCTCTTGATGCCTGTCCCACGTAAAGCTTGCCTCCCGAATGCGGACTGTCTCCTCACCATTTTCCTCAACCGCCTCACGACGACGAACAGCATCCTCTTGAAGCTCCTCCGCAGTAAAGAAGCTGGTGAGACGGCCGACTGCGACCGAAGCCTCTACAATTGCCGTAATGACCATGGGAAGAATAGCGAGAGGGAAGGTTAGCAGGTTGAACAAGGTCAAAGCCGGGAACACTATGTCGGTGGTCAATGGTCTGTTCTGTGTGAGAACAAATAAGCCGAATGTAGAGCAGGACACCAGGAAAGGAGTGGTGGACCAGGTGAAGTTAGACATGGCTGTTGTTGCTCCAATCTTTCGTAGAGTCTTGAGTTCTTGATCGTTACGAATGTGATTGAGGCGGTTCATGAAGGCAGTTGTCCAGGCATATAGCTTGATTGATTTCATGTTGTTGAGGATTTCAGTCATGAGTCTTGTTCGAGCATCCTTGTTCTTCATCTGCTCCTTTTGCAAGGATTTCATCAAGCGCGCTATTATTCCGTTCACTGGAATCATGATGATCATGGCAGCTACACCTGCAAACATGCTCCATCCTAAGAGCTGATACAAGGAGAGCATGCACAAAACGATCTGGAAGGGTGCTGACCAAAGTTGCTGACCATACTGTGCAAGGTCCTGAAGACGCTGGGTATCCACAGCCATGTAGTTGACAATGTCGCCCGTAGTTTTGGAGGCCCGGCCCTCGCTGGACAAACGGGTTGACTTGGAGTAGATGGATGCTGTCAGAGAAGATTTGATGCGCATACCCGTCTCGAATGAGCGTTGAAAGTATTGATGCAGCAATGCAGTTTGAGTTACGGAAACGAAAAACATGGCCAGTGCAATGGCGGCGCCGCGCACAATCGGTTGAGGATTATCAGTATGGTGGGAGTCTACGAATGTGATCAACAGCCTCAAAAGTTGCGGCTGAACAAAGTTGAGGATGTCGCTTCCTGTCTTAATGACCGCGCCAATAAAGTATGGTCCACCGAACGCACGGAACAGTGCCAGCCACAGAGATGGGTGCTTCTTCTCCAGTTCACGTTTCCATGCCTGATCGAACAAGTTCGCCGTGTGCCTGGTCGAGTCCACCTTGCGGAGAGTCCAAAGATCATCCTGGGTAAGAAAGGTCTTGTATCCCCGTTTCATCATTGGTGTCATCCAGCTAAAAGTAAGGATGGAAAAGACGTCGGCATATTCGTACGGGCACTCGTCATCGTCGCCGAGCGCATCGTAGTCACTCAAGCGTTTCTGTACAAGCCATTCCAAGGCAAATTCGGTAGCTGCCAGCCCAACGCCGATGCAGTAAAGGACAAAGTAGGCCACATGCTCTTGGTGGATTTTCTGAGCCACCAGCGATCGAAGCTTGACTGCATATGCGATGAGCGAGAAAAGCCAGTAGAATAGTACCACTCCGTTCGCGTTACGCGACCGCCAATGTTCCGTGTATTGGACAAAGAACACAACGCCGAGGGAAATGATTGTGATGATGGAGGTCCAGAATCGAAAGTCTCCGGCCCAGATGCCTTTGAAGTATTCGACTTGGAGGGCGGCTTGCAAAGCGGTCGTGACGATGAGTGCACCAAGTATTGTCTAAAACGGGAAACTGTCAACATTCTGCAATTGCGCGACGATCAGGTTCCTTACCAGCTTCGCATAAAAGTGCCAATCCTTCTTGACGGGCTGCGCGGAGCACTTTCGCAGAAGATACCATGCAGCACCGGCACCACCAATTATTCCAAAGACGGCGACCACGGCTATCCAGACGTCGAGGAAGCAAGGGGTGAAATCATAACGGTACGGGCTGAGAGGCCCCCATCCTTCGCTATTACCGCATAACGGCTGGCGGTTGTGCTGGGAAGCTGCGAGATAGCCGTGGGCCGGAGCGAGCGGGATGGAAGGCTGTAGAGGGATTTGCAGACGCTGCATTGAAATGGGAGCGGCGAAATAACGGGCTGCCGTGCTCTGGCAAGAGTCAAGGCAGAGAGTTAATTGAGGTTTTGTCGAAGCGGCGGCGAAGTATGATGCGACGATAGACTTCGTTTTGGGGGGAGCTATCTCTAGCCTATGATGTGCATGTACGACAACGACCACCGACCGACCGTCACCGGAAGCTATTCTGATTAGTCAGTCGATACCTAGCTGCTTAAACTAGCCCCACTTCCTCAACTTCCTTTTGCCGTAGTCAACGATAGCAATAACTCCGACCGGAGACGGATGTAGGGGCTGGAGTTATCGCCGAAAAGATTTTGAGCAATAAACCGACGGGCCTGATTGTTTTTGTTTTTCGTTTTGCTTTCCCATTGCTGGCTTCATCGTTCGTTATATATGTTTGCGGTCTAGAGCTTCGGGATGACCGGTGAGAACTGCAGCAGGCTGCAGCTTCCGACCCCTCGTGGCTCACGCATCATATTGTAGGACAACGGGTTCAATTATTATGCTCTAACGTTAGTCAACTATCGTTCCAATAGCTACATCGGTACTTCGTCTGCCATGGAGCCAATCAATTGCGAATCAAATCGCATGAGTCAGGCGGGAATAGAACACTCCACCATTCGAGGACACACTAAACTATGAAAAACTACATACTCTACACAAACCTTTCAGACTTTGACTACAAGCACCCTCTCCATCAGGATCGTGTTCCAACAGTCAGTCAACGGAGAGAAAAATTCTTTGCGAATGACTCTGCTTTCATGTTGACTCAATCGAATGAGGGCTGGGTCATGACTATCACTGGCAAGAAATCCATGGATGCAGTTGAGGTAAGGTAGGGTCAAACATTTAAAGTATCAGAGCAGAATAACAAAATGTTGCTCGATTCATAACCACTTCTAACCATTTGTTCAGTCCGAGTACACAGTGCTAACCTTTAGCCGCGGCCTTCCATCTCCATCAAACTGGCGTTCCCCAATCCGGTAAGCCATATGGTGGACCCCTCGACATGTCATAATGTATATTAATCAGCACGATCTGAAAGCTGGGGATATGTTCAGCACAATCTTGTGGTCCCGCGTTTTTAACAATGTTTTTCCAATATCTCTCTTGGCCTTTCTGCGAGATCCCGAACAAGATTGCTATGCTACGCGGAGAAAACTGCGTAACGATAACGTATATACCCGGAACGCATCGTGAATGGTCAGTTCGAAAGCAGTATTCCCAACATTAGAGTGCTTCAACTCCGCCACCAAAGAACTTGATTTTTATCTCATTTTCAATTTATACGTTTCGGGGACAACGCAGTAACATATTCCTCGTCTTGAACATTATCAGTGAAAAATGGCGTCCGAAGTCCAAGCCGACAACGCCATCCGATTCTATGAGTCGCGCTCCTACAACTACGACGACACATGGCACGTGGACTTCACCCAGCGCTTCATCTCCTACCTTCCTATCCAACCCGGCCAACATGTTCTTGATCTCGCATGCGGAACGGGGCTCCTCACCTTCCTTGAATCCGAAGCCGTAGGATCATCAGGCAAAATCATCGGCGTAGACGTTACACCAGGTATGCTCAACATGGCGGCGCACAAGAAACGACAAGCTGGCGACAAATACGAGAATGTGAGCTTCTTGCAGGGCGACATCTCACACCTGGACCGTATTGAAGGTTTGAAAGGGAAGACTTTCGATGTGATTACTGTGGCGTCTGCGTTGGTGCTGTTTCCTGATCCGAAGAAGGTCATCGAGCATTGGTCGGGGTACCTCAAGCCGGGAGGTATTCTGGCAGTGGATGCAACGCATCCGCGTAACTTGGTGGCAGGTATGGTTTTCGAGCGTACGGCGCGCCGGTTGAATCTTCCGGTGCCATATAACCGAGAATGGAGCCAGTCTGAATCGACATTGAAGAATGTTGTGGAAGATGCGGGACTAGAGGTTGAAAAGGTGATTACTTGTGAGAATCAAGCCGGATATGGTAAAAGGTTTCATGACGTTGATACTTGGGATGGTATGTACACACTATTTTACAACTCACACCAACATACGTCCCTCTTCGCAGAGCAAAGAGGATGTGGGAGTGATTATTGGCTAACGATCCATTGCTCCTTCAGACCATTTCGTGGAGAACGTGATCGTCAAGGATGTGACGAGGACCTTTGCCACGAACGAGATTAGGAAACAGGCGCAAAGCATATTCAAGGAAGAATGGGAGCGACTATCAGTGGATGGCAAGGTGGAAGAGGTAGACGCTGTCTTTCTAGCAATAGCGCGAAAGTGTAAGTGAAAACATCGTCCCCGGTACAAGTAGAGGGCTAATAAAAGCACAGCTGCGGACGGATCACGGTACATTTCAAAGTTGACCATGGATGATGTCGTTTTCACCGGAGGTTGCCGCTGCTCGGGCGTACAGTATAAGTGCACTGCGCAACCAGCCGACATCACGTGTTGCTATTGTAAAGCGTGTCAACAGGTGTCGGGGTCAGCATTTCTACCGTTCGTTGATGTGCCCAAAGATTCCGTCGAGTTTACTTCGAAAATGACCCTTAAGAAGCTCACGCTCAGCAGTGTCGCAACAAGGTTTTTCTGTACAGGATGCGGAGCACCGTTGAGCATGGAATACCACTCCATTCCCGAAACGACGTCTCTAGTGATGAGTTCAGTGAATCTGGAAACCTTCAAAGGAACGATACCCAAAGTCAAACGACACATTTTCGTGGAAGAGAAAGCTCCGTGGACACTGCTTCCGGACGATGGCGCGCCGCGTCTGCAGAGATTAGACGTTAGCGATGAACAATGCGGGCTTTCTGCAAACAATATATCCGACGCTACTGGCTAGTTATACGATGGAATGCAGCACAATTCCCAATGGCCGGCGTGGAGTGCAGATGTTGGGGATGATGCATGTCGGCTCAGGGTCTCAATTTGATCCGGCGAAGCAGCAGCTAACAAGACTACCACTTGAACAGCAGAACCGACGAAATGGTAGGGCACCACGTAAAGGCCGGAGATTGGCGAGATTAGCAGAATATCGCATACGTACGCAACAATTGAATGTAATGTACTTGTATGGGGTTATCTATGTGGGCGTGCATTGGTTTGTTGAGTGACGTTCATTGTGTAATGACTGCCACGCACGCACGGCGTGGTAAATTTAGAGGCGGCAAGCCTTCTACGCAGGGTCCGACAGGGGAGTGACAAGGAAATAAGGACGAGGGTGATGACATTAATGAGCAAAATAGATGGATTTCCTGTTTCTCGTTTCGCCGATCGGCCCATGTGGTTGTGTTTCAGTGGTTTGGAGGATGGAAGATGGCTGGAAAAACGCCAGCCCCCCCAATGCCCGCCACCAGCCAACGTCAGCGCTGCGAACCTGTTCATAATAACCACAGCAAGCTTTTCTACTCTTCCGACTTACACAACTCACTCGCTCTTCTTTATTCTTCTTTCTTTCCAACATCTCTACTTCTCTCGTTCTTCTTGTGCAGCTAGCTCCCGTCAGCCGCTCCTGCGCGTGCATCCCCTCTCTGTCGGACACATATTTTGCAATTTATAGGTCATCCTTCGCAGGGAACCGTGGTACCCATCTATTAAGGCAACTGACATCTCGTGTTTCACACATCGTCCGTACGGCTTCTGGTCCAGCGTTCCACTGGCGCATTCCTGGGCGAAAAGATCGCCTCTCGCAGTTCGGCATTCCTCCAATTACCTGGAGAAACAACCAGTCCAACGACCCCTGCCTCCGCCATGCACCTTAACAAAACCACGACAGCTTCACCGGGCCCTCAACATCAACACGCCCAAACATCCCACGTCCCGCCCCAGGACCCACTGTCCGTTCCAGCGCCGTCCCTCCATGGTTCGCGCCACCGAGACATTGATGTGACCACCTTCTCCAATGTCGAGATCGCTGCCGAGCCCATTCTCCGCCCGCCACCTTCCGCATTCACATGCGACTCCGTGACCACCTCTACCGCATACGATCCACACGCATCGCCCTTACCCCTCGACCAAAACCACTCAGAGTCCCCACGTTTTGCCCACTCGCGATCTCTTACCGGCACCTTCTTGAACAACTGCCAGCCTCTTATCAATCGCGCCACGACTACATTACAGCAACATACTTCACGAGCATCATTTCACTCTCCCACAAAATCCCTGGCCAGCTTCATTCCATCTCGAAGTGCCATTGAATCCACCGCCAGCCAGCCCAAGATCCGCGCCCTCCAGAACTGGTTCAACGGCGCTTCTGGCCAAGTGAACCTTGGTATTGGTCCCCGATCCCACGACGATTCAGAAGACGAAGACCCCTACGACTCCGAAGACGACTACGACGAAGACGGCAACGAAAACATGATGGGCGGAATCTTCAACCGCGGCGCATCCTCCACAAGGTCGTCGAACGAAACCGAAAAGCAATCTCAAAGCCCAGCACCATCAAGATCCAGTCAAGAAACCTCATCAGCAGCTAGCAACCGCTTCGCCTGGCTTCTCTCCACGCAGAAGAATGCCGCCGTCCCAGCCCCCATGCCTTCGCCCACCTACCACAACCCGTCTGACGAACTCCTCAACCTAAACATCTCCCAGGCACTCTTCCCCCACGGGCCCGTCGACCCCTTGGCACCATCCTCCTTCAACGACCTCCTCTCCTCCGCCGAATCCCTCATCTCCCGCTACCAAACAAGCTACCGCCAACTCTCCACCGCGCTCGTCGACGCCCGCGCCGAGCAAAGCGCCCAGGAAGACGAGCTCGACGAAGCAGACACACGGATCCGACACCTCAAGATGCAAATGGAGACCATGGCCGCGCGGGCCGCCGATCAAGACGAGCAAATGCGCCGCCTGATGGAAGACCTCATGTTCGAGAAGCGCGCACGACAGGAAGACGAAGAGGCCCGGAAGCGAAGTCTCGCCCTCGTCCGTGACCACAACAACACCACCACGACCACCACCCAACAACCACAAAACCCCTCCTCCCCCACAAGACGCCGCACCCGCATCTCCAACTCGGACGTCAGCGTCGACTCGGGCTTCGAATCCGAATGCGAAACAGACGCCGCCAGCATCTTCTCCACATCCCACTCCAAACGCGAATGTCTCAGCCCCACGGGCACAGAAGCGTCCTCCATCGCCCCGCAATCGCCCCTCGACGACCGCGACACCACGCCCAAGAAGGCCCCCCCGCCACCACCGTCGCAGGGTCTGCAGCGCAAGAGCACGTACGAGCGCACGCGCGACGACCCGTCGTTTAATAAGACTAGCTGGGGCTGCGCGAATTGCGAGGGTGGGTCGCAGGCGTCGGTTTGGGGGAGGTTGGCCAGGGAGCGTGAGGAGAATAGTTGTTTGAGGAGGCGGGTTGGTGAGTTGGAGGAGGCGGTTGATAGTGCGCTTTGTGTCGTTGATGGGCCTTGGGGGGTGTAAGAGGTCGAGTTTGCTTGATGATGATAGAGAGAAAGAAAGAAAGGAAGAGAGAAGTAAGGGCGTGGGGGGGGGGAAGTGATTTGTGTTGTTTTGTATATACCTATACTTATACCCTTTTTTTTTCTCTCACTTTTTTTTTGGGGCGTACGATTGATTGATTGGAGTGGGGCTTTTTAGGGAAGGATCTCTTTTTTTTTTTTCTTGTGGCGTGAGGTTTTGGAATGGGGAACAGAACGAAATGGAAGGCCCAATTGGAGTTGGATATAGCACCACCATCAGACTGCACTTTTAGCCATATGCATTATGATTTATTATCATTCAGCATCGATCGAATGATAAATGAGAGAGAGAAATTGAGAACTTTCCTAGCGCTGTGCGCTTGTACACTTTTTCCTACATTATTATTGTTATTCTTGCTAAGTAGAAAAGAAGATGTAGTTTCCTAAAAAGAACTTATCGGCTAGTTTTACCTTAGAATCCTCTAAGTCCTGCGGGTCTTAACGTGTAACTTTTATCTTTCTTATATAAAATAGCCTCCTTAGGCTATTAGTAGAATAAATAACACTTCTTATTCTTTCTTTAGTAAATTTTAATATATATGTATGTATAGACCTCTCTCTATACTAAGTATATATTTTTTACTTATATATACTTTCTCTCTCTACGCAAACATCTCTCCCTATGTCCATACATACACAACTTGAAAAAAAAAAAAAAAACCTCCCCACCCCCATCCAAAAAAAATCCAAAAAAAGAGCGCACGCGACGACGTTTCGTTCCCACTTCCTCATTCCCTTTTCTACTCATCCCCATCCCTAATAGTAGACCCCCCTCACCAGCGCCCCCTCTCTCGAACTCCCAGAGCACAGCTCACATGGGAGTGTAAGGCGAGAGGTTATCGAAGTATCTTCGACGAGCGCCTTTACTTTACCTCAGCAAATTCAACCCCCTCTCTCGAACTTCCAGAGCACGGCTCACATGGAAGTGTATGGCGAGAGGTTATCGATTTTGTCAACCGACGAGTTGAAGCTTTGGTGGAAAGTGGTGGAATGTCGAGGGGGTGATTCGAACCGAGGTATCGTATCGTATCGTATCGTGTGGTGATTCGGAGTCGTGAGGTTTTCGGAGTCGGTCGTGAGAGCCGGTCTCTCATTCGTGCTATGATGGTGGGATTTGTGGATTTTGTTGTATATATAGGGATTGTTTTTGAGTTTTGTAGAAGAGGTGGTGCGTGGTGTGGTTGTGCGTGGTTATGGTGGTTGCCTGTTTGGGCGTTTGTTTTGGTGGTTGTGGTGCGTGGGTGACGTCGGTGGTGAGTGAGGGCTATTCACTGAGGAAGGAACGTGGCTCGCGGGCAGATGGGACGGTGGGGTTTGTTTACATGAGAGCTGGGGCACTTTGTATGCACGTTCTACGGGAATTAAAGACTGATATTAGGGACTGTATTGATGCACTGTGGATTCTGGAGTGAGGTGTCTTGTGCAGTGGGCTACGAGGCAGAGATTTGTTTATTGTTGTGTTTTGAGTGGGTTTTGGTCTTTCTGCTATGATGGAGGGTGAGAGCCGTGGGACATACATAAGTGCTGAATCGCTAGGTCATGACGGCAAACGATATGGAGTGTCGTCCTCGTGTCAGAAGCACTTTGAGCATATCGTGTAGAAGAAATAGGGATGGAAGATTTGGTGAATGCAGCTATACAAGTTTGATTTTGAGTATTGAGTATGTTCTTGGAAACATCTTTCTGCTAATTTCGCCTTCGGTGATGTTGATCAATACAAGATTTAGGTATATCCGATAATTTCTCAATATTTTCAGGCACTCTCAAGGGCCTACTCTACTACGGCTGCCAGAAAGAGCCTTTATGGTCTCGACCTGAGCAACTTTTCTATTACCTTGTTGAGCGGTCTACTGCTTCCACTTGCCGCTTTCGGCCTTCTGCTCCTGCCGCCTAATTCAATAGTTCCATATGTCGGTGAATGCAAAATCACGTAGACACTCCACCCTGCTCTCTTATACCTGATATTTCTCAGCTCATCCCACCTCCACTCTTCCTCCCCCAACCACCGTCAACATGCAACGCCCAGACGGATTTCCATTTTTCAGCAGCGGCGATGTCATCATTAAATCTAACCTCGCCACCTCCATCAACCAAACGATGCGGCTCCACAGCCAACTACTCATGCGCCACTCGACTTACTTTACCCGCATAATTGAGAATGAGCCCAAAGACACAACCGCATCATGGCACGCTTTCACCCTCGAAGATCAAAATGGAAAAGTTGGTCTAATATACCAGGGTCGCTACGATAGAGAATCACCATTACCTTCTGATGCCCAACCATGCAGCACGCCATCCCGTGATGGTGTTAAGATCAAACTTGAAGGCGAAGCTTCTGAAGATACGCCGGAGGTCGTACCCAATCCTTTCAAAAGCTACGTTCAAGTCCTCGCCCTCTTCTACAACATACAGATCTCCACGCTGAACACGAGCATCGATAATACCCTTATCCTCTCTGAACAAATCGCCAAGATCTCCCGCGAGCTTGAGTGTGTCCAGCTTGTACGCCCCCCTCTTGCCAAGGTCCTCACAGATTACCGTCATGAGCTCTTCCTCGCCATCAAAAATGATCCGATCCGTTGGCTTAAACTGGGTGAGACACTGGAAAACAAGGCCATATACGCTGAGTGTCTAGTCCACCTCGTTGGCGCATACCCAAAGTTACCGTGGCCCTCACGGGTAGGAGCTTGGGCATCTCTATCGCTAGAGCTACGCCAGCTAATCAAGAAGAAAAACCAGGCCATCGAACAATTGAGAACTCAGATCGAGCGGGATCTCCTCGCAGTCAGCTTGCCCTACGGTAACGCAAACCGCCCTCTGGATCCCACACAACCTGACCAGAGAGAGACGTGGCTCGTCGTCGCCGTCTTTAGGGACTACCTCGCGCAGCAAATCAATGAGCTAGATCTAGATTACAACCGCAACGCTGTGCTCGATCGGGGCATCTTCTTTCGGAATCTCGCAAAGGGAGCTTTCGAGCCTCTGGACGGAGAACGTGTGAGGAAAGTGTGTCACGGCTTCATGAGGGCGGAATGGAAGGATTTCTCGGATGATCTGCACAAGTTGAAGGAATACGCGGCAAAAGCGGCTAGTGACCTTGCCATCAATCAATTGATGATTGATCCGGACACGCATGAGGTTGGGTATCTGACCTGTGTGAAGGTCACGAACGAGGATTTCCCGTGGCTTGTGGCACAACGAACATTGGGTGGATCATCTTCAGCGGAGTAATTAGGAGGGCATGTGATTGGCTTAGAGGATTGGATGTTGTTGGTGCTTGACAACTAAATCGACCGATATTACGAGATTTGGGAGTTCTGGCGTCTGGGTTCAATGAATCATTTCGGGTGGGCGCACAAGCACTGGTCATGTATGGTCATGGATTATTTGCTCATTGCTGTCTGTTCGACAACTTCGATATCAAAACGTAGCTACAGCAGGAGAATAGGAGAACTGGTCGTATATGCTACCACAGGCTACTTGCTAATTATCACCTGCCTACAATTTTGCAATAACAAAGAATAAAATATGACAAACCCTCCAAAGATCCCTACAATCCCAACCCCTACAATTTCTCCGCCCCACAACACCTCTCCCCACCATCCGCCAGCACCGAAGCCTGATTCTTCGAGCTCGGGACATCAATCGCGGGATTCGCGTCAAAGAAATCCGACGGACGGAAATGCACCTGAAAGATATCCACCGGCATCACAGGCCAATCCTCCACGCGCGGATTATGCGTCAGACCAAACACATTCCACAGCACCAAATCCTCATCCGTCACGTTATCGTTGCGTTTCACCATATCCGCCACACCACCGCGTTCGTGCTGGCTCTGTAACGTGTATCGACCCGCAGCGTAGAGCTCGTCGTCTTGGTACTTGGTCACCCATACGTGGTGTTGGGTGAATAGCGCGCGGTTCGATTGGATACTGCCTGGCGCCGCGAGGAGCTTTTGGGTAGGCGGGGGCGTGAATTTGTAGGCTACGGGGTTCCCACTTGACTTGTTCTTTTTGCTTGGATTCGTGATTTTGAAGACGCGGTTGTGGTGGGGCGCGGCGTCGTGGCCTGACGAGTGGGTAATGGGTGTTTTGCGGATCTCGTAGAAGTTTCCGTTGGGATTCGTTTCGGGGTTTTGAGGGACGGGGTGCGATTCTTCGTAAAGCATCGAGTTCTTGTGGCCGTCGATGGCGGGGTCGAGGCGTGTGGCGAAGATGTGTTGGTGGTTTTGTGCTAGGACGCCGCCTGATACGACGTTTCCGTAATCTGACGTTTTGCCAGGATCAATGTTGACGACGGATACGATGCCCGTTGCGCGCACTTCGATGGTCAAGCCGCCGGCGGTGTCGAGCTTGAAGGCGAAGACGTATTCGTAGTTTGCGAGCGTGATGATGAATTGGACGACGAGCTCGCGGAGACGGGCAACGACTGCTCTTCCTGTGCGCCAGTTGGTGTGTTTCCAGCCGATTCCGTTGTCTTGTTCGTGTAGGCAGATTACGTTTGGGTGGACTCTGGGTTCACCATCAGACCCTACAACGACAGCGTCAAAATATTTAATGACGCCTAAGCAATCACAGCCAAGGGAGAGGTTATTGGCGCAGTTCCCAGCTCCACCGTCACCAAAGTCGAATGCTTGTTTACGGTGGAAGGGAGGCCGGGCATCTCCGTAAGGGACAGTCATCTCGCTGATGCTGAGTCGATAGGCGATGCTCCTGCCATCATAGTGTATGTCGTGGAGAACAGCTCCCTCACGGGGGTTGAAAGAAACTCGGAAACGCCACTTCTGCCATTCTACTAGGGACTCATCTGAGACTTTGAAAGAAGGACCATCAGGTTGAGTGATATTGATGGGTTTCATGTCTTTACGAGTCCCGCCAGGTAAGAGTTCGGGAACATATTCGGCAGATTGGCAGTGGTCGAGAACTCGTTCAGAGTGTGTCTTTCCCGTCAAGCTATCACCTTTGCCACCAGTCGCGAGACGATCGATTCGAACAATCTTCTTCAGATGCGCATCCATCACCGGGATCAGTGGTAATGGGTAAGCATAGAAGTTGGAGTCTGCATTCCCGTTCTTCGTGTCTTGTGCGAAGCAAAGACCTTGGAAATATCTCCTGTTTTCGGCGCCGATATCCAAACCACCATACGGCCTTAATGATTGTTAGTATATAATGGATAGTGGCACAGCAGAAGAATTTAGGCGGCACTTACCATGGCTCAACAACAAGCTCGAATCCTTCGGGCAAGGTGAGTTCTTTGATAGCATTCTGAAATTCTTCGCTTTCTTTGCAAGCTTGAACGAGCGTCTCAAACTCCCACAGTGTTAAGCTAGCGTGATGTTCCTTGCCGATAACCTCATGCTTAACTCTTCTTCTACTCCCAACGTCGACAACGGCCTCGTGATATTCAGGGACCTTGCTTGAACCGATAACATCGTATTGACACTTTGCAAGCCTAGGTGGCTGTTTTGATTGAGGCGATCGACCTGGTTGGGAAGCATGTTCCAAGTCAAGATATTGTTTCATAAGCTCTTTTTCCGGCTCCTGGAGGAATATTTCTCGGAAGTCGACCACGACATCTGGGTGTTGAGAAAGAATCACATCGCGAGCGATGCGAGTTTCGTCAAGGTTCAGCGTTTGGAACGGATGTGGTCGCATGATCCTAGTCGTTATGGATCGTTTTGAACTAATTGGGATGATATGTATACTTTGCCTCTCTGGGAATGCAAGCAATGGTCGGAGGGGAACAGTTGGAGAAGATGATAATCTTCTGGGGCGAGAAGCGTAGCTTAAATATTTATGGAGACTCACCGCATGGCTGAAGGGAAAACTCCGCCGAGCTCCATTAATCGATATCAAGTGCATCTGTATGCTACGCGGCCTTGATAGAAGAATTCCGCGTGGACCTTCCAAATCGGGTCACGATAGCCTGTAGCGTGTAATTGGCGGGATGTCGATGCCGGGCTTTCAAACGTCGTTTACATCGGTATGTACCTATGTATCAATATGTATGTATAAAGGCGACGCTGTAAAGGCGACATATTTTATGAGAAAATAGAACAGTACTTATGCTTGGGGTAGATTTGTTGGCGATATTCCAAAACAGAGATTGTTACAGATCAATGTTCAGTGTCGTATGTTTTGTAGGTATGGCCATGTAAATACTTCCAAAGGTAGTATGTGCACTCAAGAACAATTTTCGAGGAAAATCTCTTTCCGGAATCTTTCTTATCGCTGCCCTGAGCCGTGAGTCAAATGTCGATGTGTTTTTCTGTTCATAACACTGATGACTGATAGTTAGTACCTAATTGAAGTAGGTGTCCGCGGGCCCCGAGCTATTGATGCTTTTCCGCGACTGCGGCTTCATTCCGCACTAACTACTTCAACAGCTAGCGTCCACCAAGCCCATGCTCACTATACAAACGCAAAGCTGGCCAGCAACAAAAGCTGTAACTACGATGTAATTGGGCTTGTGGACATTGTATTGTTTACGTAAGTTCGATGAAATTCGTTCTGCGAGGACTTTACTACTGTTTCTTCTTTTGCTTTGCACTCTCTTTCTTGGCCTTCCCTTTTCCACCCCCAAATATTGCCCAGCAGAGACCAAGAAATGCAACGATAACTGTCCCAATAGTCCCTAACTCAACCCATTGAGATTTCCTCAAGTCAAGCACAGGAACATTGATCCACTCCACCAGTCCCCCAGTCCCATTCCCACCACCAATAGGTGGAATATGCATAAATCGAGTTTTGGGACCGAAAAGAGCTTCATAACCCAAATGCAGACGATCAAATGGGTTGACTGACATCTTTGTTCCTTGCTCAGCTCGACATGCCCAGAATACCACAGGCCATGGAACAGGAACGGCAGTATGTGAATTGTCTGCGGCAGGAAGGTACCGTAAATGTAGAGGAATAGTGACATTCCATTCTGGTTGCGCGTTCTGGGTTTCACTAGACTTGGGAATAGCGAGCTCAAAAAGGGCCGCGCTACCCCATTGCGAAGTCACCCAGTCTGGAGCTTCAAGATCCGTGGCGCCTGCGATAGATCTTAACCTCTTTAGATTGTGAGATGCAAGATATAGCGCATCATTAAATTGATACTTATCGAGAAAGACGTAGGAAGGGAGGGTAAAATAAGCGTGTAGTTTGCAAGTGGAGTCGGGAGGTGTAAGGTGAGAAGATGGGAAAGCGAGGGACAAAGTCGGGTGGAGTCCGGTAGGGTGCGCAAATGAAGTCTTGTAGTTGGCAGCAGCGGAAGATAGTGGGTAATGACGAGTGGGAGTTTGGAAACGGGTCGGCTCTGATCAACGTTAGATCCAAGATTAGAAGAAGTCAACATTCAGCGAGGGACGTACTTGGTGCCTGGTCTTGGCCCAAAACAGTCAAAAAGCCACCAAATCCAATGTCTTCAGGGTCGGGATTCTTTTCGTGAGTCAAAACCCCAACCTCAGTGGAGTGAGCTTCGGATTCGAAAGAGATGGTCTCGTCCCAGTATCCAGTGGTTGGACCCGTCGCACCAAAGGCATTCAAAACCAGAGCATGAGAAATGGCATCATAATCAATGTCCACGTATGCAGCAGAAAGTAAGGCTTCAGCCGCTTGTCGGCAGGCCTTTGACTTGCAGACTTTATGTTGAATGAATCCAACCAAAGTTGATAAAGATTCGAGGTGAGAATAGTACTGGGAAGTTGTTGACATTGAAAACCGTTCCGATAGTATAGGCATCTTGGTGGATGCTTCGCTCATAGACGCACATTTTAGCTCGGACCCAAATACCGAGTGTAGCAATCTACACAAGTCACCTTCCGGCTGGTCTTTATGCGGAGTGAAGAAGACATGTAGGCCTGGTGTCACACGTGATGTGAAGGGAGGAGTGGCCGGGTATGGGCTGGACGAGGCCCATCGGATGTGGAGCTCATGCCATTGCTCGAAAGCTTTTTTCAGCTGTATTCTGTCAGTATATACATTTGAGATGAGTTGAAGATTGCACAGAATGTAGGGTGCGTACTTCACTAGGTAACTCGTCTAAACCAACAGTGATCCTCTGCTCTTTTGCTGCTTGTACACGATTCAGTGTGAGCGAGCTGCCTTTAACGACAAGTTGCTCTGGACTGAAACTATCAGGGTCCTGGACAATATAGGTTATTCTTTGTTTCATCGTTCAAAAATTACTGTTGTCGCCTCGAAGTCCAAGACAGGGACTCCCGACTACCTATATGATGTTGCTGGTCCTGTCAGCTGCCGCGGCCACCTGTGCATGCTCGTAACATATAGATGAGCTAGTCCTAACTCGGCAATAAATTACACGATTAGATTTGCTGGAATGACGAGTGCCAAGACTTTTGCGTTAACATTCATTGAGAGCTGTCTGAGCTCTACCTACATAAACACCGTGTCCTGTTGCGCGTATCGCCACCCATGTGCTGAAAAACACTATAACCTACCTAAGAAAGCCATTTCTATACCTTCAACTGTCAAGGGCTTCTTGTGAAGATGCGCTACCTTGAACTGTTCTATTCAGCTTTGCTGGCCGCCACTTTTTGCGACAGCACAAGCGCCCTCCGTTCCGCACCCAAAGTCAAACTCTCAAACGTACAAAGCTTAACCCTTCGCAAAGGTCTTCAAACCTCACACCGACGCGTATCCTCTATCCCACAGGTATGCTCCCTTTTGTCTACTACGCACGCCACCAAAACTAATATGGCCAACAGCTCAAATGCATAGGTGGCTCTGCGAAAGGGCTGTATGATATCGATGTACTTCGCTGCAAAAATGCCGGTTCCGATTACGACGAGGAAGCCATCCAATGGACGTGTTCTGCCTCTCTACCCGAAGAGTTTAAGCTTGGTTCTACAGACGTGATTTGTGAAGGCTACGATTACCCCGACGACCCGTACATACTCAAAGGATCATGTGGCGTGGAGTACCGTCTCGTGCTAACGGAGAAGGGAGAGCAGAAATATGGCAAAAAGAAAGGAGGCTGGTGGGGTGGAGATGATGATGATTATGACAGAGGAAGAGATGACCACGAGACGACTATGGGAGACAGGATCGTGGGAGCGGTGTTCTGGATGATCTTCATCGGTGTCGCTCTATGGATCGTGTACAATGCATTCCAGGGCTGGGCTAACGGCCCTGCTGCCGGCGGTGTTGGTGGTGGAAACCGCCCAGGCTGGGGCGGCGGAGGTGGTGGAGGATGGGGTGGGCATGACGACCCACCGCCACCGTACGACTGGAACCCGGACTCTCGCTCGAACCCGTACAACAAACGCTCATATGGGGCAACTGAGGGTTGGAGACCGGGCTTTTGGTCGGGCGCTTTGGGTGGTGCTGCGGCTGGATATGCCGCAGGCAACTGGGCGAATAACCGACAACAAAACAACACTGGCTCACGTTGGGGAGGTGGCGGTGGAAGCTGGGATAACGGGGAAGGAAGTTCCCGCTCCTCTTCAGGGTCTTCGAGTTATTCAAGCACGAGGCATGAGAGCACAGGCTTTGGGTCTACATCGAGGAGGTAAACCCAAAGAATAACCGTTTCTTCGGCGAAAATTGATACCCTTTTCAATATACTCAATTTATTCTTCATGCTCGTATTTGGCGTTAGAGATGTGGTGAGGTAAAAGACGATATTTCATACTGAGCCGAGCGTATGAAACAGAATGAAGGGGTAGGGCTCAATTTGTTGAGCATTGTTGGTGAGGGATGCTAAGCGCATCCACACTAACATCAGTTCGACTGGACCCACAGCTTCATGAACTCCTCCGCACTCCCGAACAAGATGACCCCAACATATTCAGTTCTCCCTTCGACGTCAGCACTGTATATCTAGCAAGTCAGTATTTAATGAAAGGGCCCGCTAGAATTCACTAGTTTGTCTGTCAAGACGTCAAAACCCCGCCAGCTACAAGCATTTGAGATTAAATTGGACGATCGTACATTAATTCTCCGAGTACTCTGGACATGTCATTGTCAGGCTAGGCTCCTCAAACATTTCTGACTGCTAGAAACCTTTGCACAAGCTCTCCTGACACTGTCAAACCTATCAATCATATTTATGTAGAATGCGGCCCGACATGCTAACCAGCTGGGTATTAAGCGATGCTCATTTGTCGTCTCTGTCACGTCTCAGACATGGGAAATAGACTGACTAGCGGTACCTCCAACAACAATGCATTCGTTAGCCGAAACACGATCGGACCGGTTGACAAGAGATCTAATAACTCTTGAATATCCTCTTGTTCGTACTACAATAAAAACTTTCTGTTTCCCGTTAAACACGGGATAAAATTTTCCAGTTCAATTCCTTTCTTTTCTTCGATTCTGTTTTCATTCACTCACTTCACTCATTCTTTTCTTCGCGTTGTTAAAGCTAGACTTACACAATGTTTACTCAATCTTTGGTTCTGCTTTCCAGCATCAGTCTGGCTGCTTGCGGGACAATCGTCTTCGATGGCAGAGTCCCAGCGACCGCAGCGGTCGCGGATTTTGACTCCAAGACCGGAATTTTCGACCCTGAGTTTACAAAGGGCCAAAGTAAGCTCCAACCCAGTATCATCTCATTCCATAACCATCTATCTAACACACGCAGATGTAACCTTCAGCTCGCTGGTGCGCCTCGATCAAGGCGATGCATCTTTAGTACGCACTTCTTCTCCAGACAACATAGAAGAATCTAAACTAACCCAAGAAATAGTTCGACACAGCAGCAAAGGCCCAACCCATCGAAGTAACCATCAAGTAAGACTTCTCCCAACCCTCTCACCACCCCTTCCAGCCTAACTCTCCTCCCAGCGACGACTCCATCTTCGCGCCCGGCGGCTCCAACCCCCAAACCGCCGTCCGCCGCGCAGAACTCATGCCCAACCCCGCCAACACCAACGCAAACACGACCTCATCAGGCGTCAAAACCCTCCACTTCTCTGTGAAACCCAGCGCGGACCGCCCGCTCAACATCAGCCACGAGTACCTGATGGTGTTTATGGAGCGCGCGGACTTTGGCGCGAACCTGATTGCCTTCAAGACGGGAACGCTGATCGGAAGTGATGGAAGTTCAAAGAACGATCTGTTGCTGTTGGGAAATAGCGCGAAGGGAGTCAAGACGCTGTTTTCGACGCCGTTTGCGGAAGGCGAGTTTACGAATTTCGCCATTAAGATGGATTTCAAGGCCAAGTACGTTCCTCATCCCTTTCTTTCTTCTATGGCTAGTGTGATGGTATTTGAGACTAACTCTTGATTACTATAGTACGGTTCAAGTCTTCTCATCCACGGGCTCCGATCCTCTGGTGCAGCAGACTGACGCGCTGGCGAACGATCTTAGTGGTAACGGAGCATTGCACTTTGGGTTGAACAAGAACCCGATTAACCCTGGTGCGGATAGTTTGAGGTCGGGTATCCAGGAGGCGGGGATTTTGGAGGGAGTGGTGTATGGAGGCATCTTTGTCGAGGATAGTGCGGATGGGTCGATTACTTTGTCGTGAGCTGTTGACGGATTATAGAGGTATTGTTCGGGTCAACTGTGTGGATACATGTCAGTTTTCTTCTAGGAAATATCGCAGGATTTGATAGTTGAAAAAAACCATCCCGAAAACCTATTTACCTTCTCTTATTCGGTCGACCGATCGAATAAAGAAACCTACCACAAATCCTCCCTTCAGAAAAAAAATTCTTCCTACCCCCTTCCACCAATCCCTTCCCCAAACCACACCTCTCCTCTCCCCTCTCCGCCAGACCCCTCCTACAGGCTAATATCCCTAAGAAAAAAAAAGTCCCCGGCAGTCCACCCCCCCAAAAAGTCCCACTTTCCCTATTCCCCAACCCCCAAAAGCCCCGCATAACACATTCCCCATGCCATAATAAAGCCCACATCGCATCATAACACGACATGCAATATAACCTAAATCGCCGCCGCCGCGCGCGCGCCACAAACACACGCACGCACGCACATGTCTATACACCCATGTCGCCCAAACGCACCCCACAAAACCGCCAATGCACAAATTACGCTCGTTTATATTGCCTTCGCCCCTGTAAACGAAGGTTTTTTTTACATGATGGTGATCTTCCCCCCACATTTTACTATTCCTTTTCCGGGGGACAGGGCCAAAGGAGCTTTTGTTTTTTGTGGCTTGTTTTTTTTTTTGTGGTTGGATTAGTAGATGGGGGAGGGGGGATCTAAGCCTGGATAATGGGGTTTGATTTAGATTTTCCACCAATTGGTGGGAAAGGGGTATATGAAATGGGTTGAGGAAATGATGGGTGGTTTTTGTGTGTATAGATGTCGTGAGAGGGGATTTTTGGGAAGGTTTTTTTGGTTGGGGAGGTGGAGAGAGGTTGTGCTAGGTGGTGTAGGAGTTGGAATAGGGGAAGTTTTGGAAGGGATGGTGTTTATGAAGTGTGGTTTGTATGAGGGTTGGTATGGCTTCACGGAGTAGTGAGAGGGATTGGGTGGATGTTGATTAATGGTGCGGAAGGCAAGTTTAGTAGAAGAAGTTTGGAGAGTACTCGCAGTGACAAAGTTCTAGAGTAGCCGCCAAGCACTGCTACTCTAAATGAACTATAGCCACATCCACGAGGCTCGCTCGCCTGTGACAATCCTTCATATCCCTAGATTTGATGTCCGGTTATAGGGAACAATGCAAACAGGAAACGAAACGATTACCCTATATAAACTGCCCGGAATGCAGATGTTCAAGTTTGCAGCATTCGCTATCCCATAGTTTGGAATTATAGGATCTCTTATCGAGTCATTATGCGGTACTCAATTGTCCTCCCGTTTATTGCAGTGACGGTGTTCGCGGCGCCGCTTGAAGAGCGCCAGGCTGCTTGCAAGGTGCCGACTACGTTCCCCACGACGGCAAACTCGAAGTTACCCAATCCGTTCAAGTTCTTCGATGGCACCGATGTGAAGACCAAGGCCGATTTCGAATGCAAGAATAAGGAAGTTAGCGCCGCCATCCAGAACCAGGAGCTTGGTGTTTTCCCCACGACGGCAAAGACCACGGCTACTTACTCTGGTGGCACCCTCTCCATCACCGCCTCGGACAATGGAAAGTCGACCTCCTTCACTGTTTCTATCAAGGGTGCTAGCGCTGCAAATTCACCGGCCATCATCGCCTACGGAGCTGCATCCATTCCAGTCCCTGCCGGCGTTGCCACCATTGTCTTCAACAACGACCAGATTGGTGCTCAGCAAGGCCAGGCTTCGCGTGGTAAGGGCAAGTTCTACGATGTGTATGGCGCTGATCACAGTGCTGGCGCCTTGACTGCGTGGGCATGGGGAGTCGACCGCATCATTGACGCTCTCGAGGCCACAACGGGCCACAACATTGATACCAAGAAGATTGGTGTCACCGGATGCTCCAGGAACGGCAAAGGCGCCTTTGTTGCCGCCGCTCTCGTGAACCGCATCGCGCTCGGTATCCCGCAGGAGTCCGGATCCGGTGGCGCTGCCTGCTGGCGCGTCTCCGACTCGGAAAAGGCAAAGGGTAAGAACATCCAAACCGCGAGCCAGATCGTTACCGAGAACGTTTGGTTCTCCAAAAATTTCAACGCTTTCTCGACCAAGGCGAACACCGTCGCGACGGACCACCACCAGCTCGCCGGCATGGTCGCGCCGCGCGGGCTCATCGTCATTGAGAACGAGATTGACTGGTTGGGTCCTGTGTCTACTACGGCTTGCATGAAGGCTGGTCGCTTGATCTACAAGGCCCTGGGCGTGCCGGATAACATGGGCTTCACGGGTAGCGGCAACCACGGACACTGTTCTTTCCCGTCGAACCAGCAGGCAGACCTCACTGCTTTCATTAACAAATTCTTGAAGGGTCAGGATGCGAACACTGCGAACATTGAGAAGGGCCCGACTGCCGATGTGGCTTCGTATATTGATTGGACTGCTCCTACGCTCACTTGAGGGGCTCGATGAGGGGCGGGCGAGGACGGGTGGGGAGGACCGGTTTCATAGCTCTTTTCTTCTGTATCTACTACATAGGAATACACTGGCATGTACCTTTACGGCGTTGATGTGCGAATGAAGATTATTACGGGTGAAGGCGATGATTTGAGATGAAGTGACGTGCAGGCCGAAGGTGTTAAAGTTTGATGTTGGAGTGTTAAAAGAAGAAGAAGAGGAATGGAAGCAGAGCAGAAGAAATCAAGGGATTGGCATGGGCACGGACCACGCGTGTATATGAGGCTAGTAGATGGTGCTACTGAGCTGGCTGAGGGGTTGATGACGAGGAGATTGAGGGACAATGGCCAAACCTAATTTTGTCCAAGAGAACTGTCGACTGCTCTGGGATGATTTTTGTTTGAGTGGATATGGGGGTATGTAGGAGAGTGTCTGCTGAGATATATGGATCACAAGTACATATCAATACAATCCGACTTGACCGTGAGAAGGTCAGGGGGAGACGGTACCCGGCTGTGAAGGAGACAGGGCAAGAATTATCCAAAATGTTCATAAACAGAGCTCACATGAGAGCGCGTAGAACCGCGCTGGGCAGAGACAGTGGGATTGATCTTAGCATGATGGCACGGGCGTGGAGAGTTAACTGGAGTTGTCATCCACCTCCCCCCGCCAGATTGGCTTGGTTATGTGTCGTGCGTGTCCGGGGTTCCCGATTGTGGCCGCCCAACTTATTTGGCGCCAAAGCACACCAGTCTGCCTATGAGATGAAGTTCGCAACGGAGGAAATGCTGCTCTCCCCATGGAATCTCTACATAGGTAGAGGTGCATCGCACAACCATGGGCAGGTCATGTGACTAATGATGGTGGCCCAAAGCGGACTAGCGCGAGCGCCCAAGTCAGCGCGGTCTTCCCTCCTCCCTCACCTTCGAACCGCCTCCATATTCTCGCCAAACCCCATCCCCCGATATCACACAACACCCGCCCGCATCTTAGCTCCGTGCGCAACACGCTATACACTGCGCGTACTCGTGCAATCCGCACTTTTGACGCGCCTGCGGCCCTCCTCTACCCCCCCACGCTGAATTTGCACCTTCCGCCTCAGCCTGCCTCCCTTACCACGTTCGCGACTCCAGCGACCGCGACCGGGCCGCTTCTGCCATCAAACTTCATCCACCGAGGGTCCTCCACCAGCACCACCCCCCTCGAGGATGTCATAGCAGTTGCCCACGCGCGCTTTTCAAAGTCTGCGACCGTCGCCTCTATCCATTACACCCGCGCATGCAACCATTGCTTGCACTCGGCGCGCCGTGTACCTAACAAAAATCCATCTTTCACCCGCAACCAACACACCTCTACACTACATCAACCAACACAACACACACACATTCGTTTCTAGCCAAACATGGCATCTGTCCAGCCCACGCCGGACGTAACCGGCCCTGGGCAGCTGCCTGGGAACCTGACCAGGGATATGGTAGCTCAAGTGTACAAGGTGGGTCATCTCCCAAAGACCTCTACTACCGTTTTTACCGCGCCTATTGCCATTGAGAACCCAGCACACTGACATTTTCATAGAAATACCAAGCAATGCGCGCTCAAGGCGTTGCTGAAAACCACCCCGAGCTCATCAAGGCCAAGAACCTTCTCCAGGCCGTCCAGAGGCAGAACAACGCCAACAACCAGCAGCGCGCAATGCAAATGCAGATGCCGCAGCAAATGATGCAGCAGCGCCAGCAGGTACAAGAACACGCTCAAGCGCAACAAAATGGCGCTGCTGCCGGCTTCTCCAATGGCAATCCCGCCCCAATCCAAGTGTCTACCGCGCCATCTGGCCCTCAAGTCGCCACTGCTGGAGGTCAAGGGCCTCCTACGGGCGGTCAAACACCAACCTCAGCAACCAGTGGTGCCTCATTCTCATCTGATCAACTTATTCTCCTCAAAAAACAAATAGCCGCCTTCAAGCACTTGTCCAAGGGACTCCCTTTGCCGCCTACTATGCAACAGCAGCTCTTTGCTACGCAGCAAGGCAAGAAACCGCAGAATGTTGCCGAAGCTGTCTCTGCTGCAGGCCAGATTCTCGACAACGCTACTCGGGCTCCTAGTGCATCCACGTCAAACTTCAATGGTGCAGTCAAGCCGGTGGGTGAGCAGAATAGGCGCCTTCCAGAAAAGTTCCACAACCCCTGGGATTCCCGATATGTTCCCGATGTCAACTACATTTCACACACATACCGCTCTCAGCGCCCCTACGTTGCCTCGGTTATGCCTTCAGGTGTCGACATCAATGATGTGCGTGCACAAATGGGTCTGATTCGGGACGCTCGCGAGAAAGAAGCACGCGAAGTCATCTTGTACAACCGCTTGACGGCGCGGAAGGCCGAGCTGGAAAAGACTAGCGCCAACATTGGCTCCTGGGATACTAGCCGGACGGATACTCCAGAGGATGATGGCAAGGTGAAGCTGGCGCTTATCATCGAGCAGAAGATGCTCAACTTGCTTCCCAAGCAACGTCTACTTCGCAAACAGATTAGTCGGGAGATGATCCACGCCGATAACCTCGCTATGACTGCCAACCGGACAATCTATCGTCGACTTAAGAAGCAGTCATTACGCGAAGCGCGTCTCACGGAGAAGCTTGAGAAGCAACAGCGAGACGCCCGTGAAACCAAGGAGAAGAAGAAGCATCACGACTTTATCGAAGCTATCCGCAAGCATCGCCATGAGCTTACCGAAGCTAGCATGAGCCAGCGCGTGCGGTTGCAGAAGCTTGGTCGTACGATGATCTCGACCCACCAAAACATCGAAAAGGAAGAGCAGAAGCGAATCGAGCGTACTGCCAAGCAACGTCTGCAGGCGCTCAAGGCCAACGACGAAGAGACATATCTCAAGCTTTTGGGCCAAGCCAAGGACACTCGTATTTCGCACCTTCTCAAGCAGACCGACGGTTTCTTGAAACAGCTGTCTGCCTCAGTGAAAGCTCAACAGCGAAACCACAGCAATCGATACGAGATGGAAGAACCCTCCGAGGACGAAGAGTCCGACGAAGAATCCGAAGGGGAATCTGGAGGCGAAGGCCGTCCTGGCAAGAAGAAGACGGATTACTACGAGATTGCTCATCGTATCAAGGAACCAGTTACGGCTCAAGCAACGAACCTCGTTGGTGGTACTCTAAAGGAGTACCAGTTGAAGGGTTTGCAGTGGATGATTTCCTTGTACAACAACAATCTCAACGGTATCCTTGCCGACGAAATGGGTCTCGGAAAGACTATTCAAACCATCAGTTTGATCACATATCTCATCGAGAAGAAGCAGCAACCTGGTCCTTACCTTGTCATTGTGCCACTGAGTACACTTACCAACTGGCACAACGAGTTCGACAAGTGGGCGCCTAGTGTTTCCAAGATTGTTTACAAGGGTCCTCCAAACTCCCGTAAGCAACATCAGCAGCAGATCCGTTGGGGACAGTTCCAGGTTCTCCTCACCACATATGAGTTCATCATCAAGGATAGGCCTATTCTGAGCAAGATCAAGTGGCTGCATATGATTGTCGATGAGGGTCATCGTATGAAGAACCAAAACTCGAAACTCAGCAGTACTATCACCCAGTACTACTCAACTCGATATCGTCTGATTCTTACCGGAACACCTCTCCAGAACAACCTTACTGAACTGTGGGCTATGCTCAACTTTGTCTTACCAACCATCTTCAAATCCGTCAAATCTTTTGATGAGTGGTTCAATACCCCATTCGCTAATACCGGTGGCCAAGACAAGATGGAGTTGACCGAAGAAGAGCAGCTGCTTGTTATTCGTCGTCTGCACAAGGTTCTGCGACCCTTCCTCCTGCGTCGTCTCAAGAAGGATGTCGAGAAGGATTTGCCCGACAAGACCGAGCGTGTCATCAAGTGTAGCTTCTCTGCTCTACAGGCGAAGCTGTATAAGCAACTTGTCACCCACAACAGGCTTATGGTGAGCGACGGAAAGGGCGGTAAGACTGGAATGCGAGGTCTCAGCAACATGCTCATGCAGTTGCGGAAGCTTTGCAACCATCCATTCGTCTTCGAGGAGGTTGAAGATCAAATGAATCCTTCGCGGATTTCAAACGACCTGCTGTGGCGAACGGCCGGAAAGTTCGAGCTGCTCGATAGGGTTTTGCCCAAGTTCAAAGCTACCGGGCATCGTGTCCTCATGTTCTTCCAAATGACGCAGATCATGAACATTATGGAGGACTATCTTCGACTCCGGGGCATGCAGTATCTTCGTCTTGATGGCTCTACAAAAGCAGATGATCGATCTGAACTGCTCAAGGTCTTCAATGCGCCTGACTCGCCCTACTTTTGTTTCCTTCTCTCGACTCGCGCTGGTGGTCTGGGTCTCAACCTCCAGACTGCCGACACGGTCATCATTTACGATTCCGATTGGAATCCTCATCAGGATTTGCAAGCTCAGGATCGTGCTCATCGTATTGGCCAAAAGAACGAGGTTCGCATTCTCCGACTCATTACTAGTAATTCTGTGGAAGAGAAAATCCTTGAGCGCGCCAATTACAAGCTGGACATGGATGGCAAGGTCATTCAGGCTGGTAAATTCGATAACAAGTCCACCAACGAAGAGCGAGAGGCCATGTTGCGAATTATGTTGGAATCAGCAGAAAACACCGACACCCTCGAGCAGGAAGAGATGGACGACGATGATCTCAACACGATGATGATGCGAAACGAGGATGAATTCAAGCTTTTCCAGGAGATGGATAGGCAGCGAGCTGAACACGATACTTACGGACCGAACAAGAAATTCCCTCGTCTTCTGAGCGAGCCCGAACTTCCGGATATTTATCTGAACGACGATGTTCCTGTCGTCGAGGAAGTTCAGGAGATTGCTGGCCGAGGAGCTCGTGAGCGTACTCGCGTCAAGTACGATGACGGTCTTACGGAAGAACAGTGGCTTGATGCAGTCGACAACGACGATGATACCATCGAAGATGCCATCGCCCGCAACCAAGCTAAGCTTGCCAAGCGAAACAAGAATAGGCCTCTTGGGGATTCGCCTGCGTCGCGCGTTAGTTCAGAGGAGCCGATACCGAAGAAGCGCGGACGTAAACCCAAAGCCGAAAAGCGAAAAGCGGATGATGCCTCTTTGGACGGCGAGCCAGCACCCCGCAAACGCGGTCGCCCTGGGCCTAACAAGGTTCAAGAAACCCTCAATCCTGAGCAGCGCGCCTCCCTTCAGAAGATTGTCAACAAGGTTTATGAGACTCTCAATCAACTCGAGGAGGTGTCCACCGAGGAGGACCTTCCTAACCGCGGTATCATCGATCCCTTCATCGAACTGCCCGACAAGTACGATTATCCCGACTACTATCAACTCATCAAGTCGCCTATTTGCATGAAGCAAATCGAGAAGAAGATCAACAAGAAAGAATATCAGTCTCTCAAGCAATTCCGTCAAGATATCGGTCTCCTCTGCAACAACTGTCGTACATACAATGAGGACACCAGCATACTCTTTGCAGATGCCAACCTCATTGAGAAAACGGCTCTGAAGGAGCTGAAGGAAGCTACTGAGGCACTCCCTGAGTGGCAGGACTTTGACGATGCGAGCTCGGTGAATGGAGGTCTGAGCACCGCTGTCACTACTAGCGCAGTCGGTACCCCGCGAAATGTTTGATCACCACGTAAGTGTTGAAATATCCCATTACTCATTTTATGATGTAGCTAACTCTATGTAAAGGTGAAGGAAATACCCCATAGACTTGTTACTGCAACATTGCACCCGACTTGATTGGTTTCGAGGAGGCGCGTGCTTCCTTTGCTCACCACCTTGAACGCGAACCATGCGCATGTAGACGGCTACCATCCCTTCAGCTGTTTTTTGTTTCTCAAGATGTATAATTGTTTCCTCCCATTATTGCTGGCGTTGTCTTATTACATCAGACTTTTTTTTTGTCAGACCGGACACTGGATTCCATCTTTTCGGATGGAAACCGGGTTAGGAACTTGACCTTTTTTCTATCTCTGTTTTTTTTTTTACGAAAATCCCAGCGGCACAAGATATCATACGGACACACGTTTCTTTGCTTTACGGCGTTTTTGTTGTTCGTCATCTCCCTCCTTTTCCGGATTGTGGATGACGAAGCAATGGAACGATGAATGGCGAAAAGAAAAATCAGCAATGATGACGACAGTGAGCGGGGGCGCTGGGAGATTTTGTGTGTCTTGTGTCTGTGCCTGGTCTCTTGTTTCTTTCTTTCTTCGGACTTGATGGATGGATGGATGGATATGGATCGTCGTAAAGAGACAAGCAAAGAGAGAGAGGGAGGAAATATACCTCGCCCCACATCTGGGAACTATTAAGCATCAGAATATTCGAAAGTAGAATAGACATACGACGGGAGGCAAGAGAGTGCTAGCTCTCTCTTGTCTGCTCGTGAAATGTGAGATGCGATTCAATTAATCAACTACATGAAGTTGCTTGCTTTTTACTATGTGATGTTTTGATATTGGCTGTGTATATGGCAAAATGATGTGGAATTCCTGATGCTTGGCCCCTTTTGCTGTGTGTGTGCTGAGTGTATTTCGCAAGATTCGGTTCGTGAGTAGTGTTGGTTTTGTAGAAGAATAACTATCAAACCCACAGCCCAACACAAGGTCACTCACCTCCGAGGGGCCGATTTCCTCCTCACACACACACAATGTTCACACACAACCAGCACCACCAGCCACGCTTCAACAGCAAGTACAAACAAAAATGGTAACAAAATGATTGAATGTGACCCAGCCGAAACCAGCACGAAATGCCTAGCTCAGCCAGCCTTCTTTTTTTTAACCCTTCATCCTTAACCAATCAATCTATATACAACGAAAGTCGTGCTCCCATCCATCCACACACCACCCCGCTCCTTCCAAAACATATATACAAATAGTAAAGAGTAGGTAGTAGACAGCCGTTACCAAACCAACCCTCACCTCACCTCACCTCCTCAATCTAAAAAGAAGGGTTAGCATTCTTAAGCAACTGCTCAAAGTACGCCTGGTTCCATTGCCCGGCCTCGGGAGAAGGCTTAAACGCATCCTCCTTGCCACAGAAAGAATCGTAACGAGTAGCCGAGGTATCGCTGGTACCATCGGACTCGCCACCAGGCTTGACCCAGACGAAGGCGTCGGCGAGCGAGCTGCCCGTCGAGCTCGTGGGCCGCTTGCCAAAGCCGGCGCCGATGACGTTGCACCAGTCGCCCCACGCCTTGCGCAGACCCGACTTGCCGTTGCGGCCCGTGTCGATGATGGCCTGGCCCGGCATGCCCGCGTCCTTGAGCAAGGGACCGAACGTCTCAATGTAGATTTTCTCGTTTTGGCACTTGTTCCATTGCGCGTCGGTTGCTTTTGAGAATTCGCCCGGGGAAAGGTCCCATTGGTTCCAGCCGGCGACGTTGGTCGAGATGCCGCGGACTTGCTTGGGGGAGCCGGCGTTTTTGTAGACTTTGGCGAGTTCTTGGGCGCCGGGTTCTGTTTTTGGTGTGTGGTTAGTTGGAGTGGGGATGGGGAGGTTGGGGATGAGGGGGGAAAACTCACTGAGGTTGTCGTTCCAGCCGAGCCAGCCACCGTGTCCGGCGTCGATGTACATGATGATGTTGGGCAGGTTGAGCGACTTGAGCGCGTAGGCGACACCCTCGCGGTAACCAGAGGCAGAGTCCTTGCAGGCCTGCTCGTCGATGTTGGTGACCAAGTTGGGGAGCGAGTCGGGCTCGATGACAAGCGCGATGGCGGTGTTGGGGTACTTCTTGAAGATGGCGACGATGGCTGTGAGGGAGAGTTAGCTTTCCTTTGGTATGATTGAGAGACAGGAGTGGAGGAAAACTCACGGTCAATGTACTCGGTCTTGTAGACGTTGATGTCACCAACGGCGAGTTCACCGTTGGAGGCCTTGGCCGCACAGTCACGGCCGGGAAGGTCGTAGATGACGAAGGCGGCGAGCTGGTCGCAGGGGACGTCCTTCAGGTTTTCCTCGATGACAGAGATACGAGCACGGGTGTCGCTGTCAGCCAGTCAGTGCCTATAACCTTCGAATCGATCGTAACATAGCAGGAGATACCTACATCCACAAGAAGGTACCGACGGAGGCGACCTTAGTAGCCTTAGCCTTCAAGGCACTGTCGGTGATAGCGGCAGCAGCGCTGGAAACCTCCTTGGCGTACTCCTTGTTGGCGTAGATGGAGCGGGTGAATGGGTTGCCAGAGAGAGTGACGGGAGTAGCGCAGGCAGCGGCGTTGGCCCTGGCAGTGATGGGACCGTTTTCGACGGGGCTAGGAGCGGCAAAAGCACCAGTAATGGCCGAAGCCACTAAGGCAGTGTAGAGGCCCTTCATGATTGTCTACTGTAGAGAGTGACTTGGAAGAGGTGCAGATGGGATGTCGTTACTGTGGGAGGCGGCAGAGCCGCTCTTATATCGACATGTGAGAAGATCTCAAAACCCACCCCCTCTGTATTGTCCTGATACATTCTGTGGTCCACCTCATCAGGAAGCAGGCCCGTCAACTGCGGCCAAGAAAATGTGCTCGCATGTCTGTGCTTCGGGGACACTATCTTAATGAAGCGTATATGAGTGTCGAATCAAGGCAGTGTAAACATCTAATAGAGTGATATCCACATTGGCATGAGGCTGCATAAGGGAATTCTGGGGAAACGAGTCCATATTGGGCCATCGTTTCGTAATTTTGAACGATAGGCTCTCCTACTTGCCGTTCCTTTCCAAAAAGTCTTTCCATCCCATATGGATAAGACTATAGTGGCAAAGAGGCACTGCCGGAAGACCAACGAGGCGTACCCTAGATCTGGTCGGATCACAAGTCATGCCTGAAAAGTACGCGATTCAGTCGTTACTACCAAGCATCTTGTTTGGCTGGAAAATATTCTTCGAGGATAAATAGATGATGCTTGACTTAAACCATCACGTAAAATCCCGTAGTCTGGGAGTCTGGGCCCACACGCGAGGCCGCAATGCCTGGCGTTATACATGGCCCCCTGTCGATAGATCTGGGGGTTTGGAGTCCGAAGGGAATAGTGGAATCAGATGGTGGCGTTATTTGTCTAAGATGCAATAACGTGCAGGAATGGAAAAGTGTTTCGGGAACCGAGATCCGCTGAGCCCCATATCTAGATCTGGTTGTGTTGATTGCTGTGCTTGTTGCGCTTTCAATGTCGCCCATATGCGATGGGTGCGCGAACGTACGATTAAGCGTTGTAGCGGACGACAAGCCTCGCTTCTGAAACAGCGGCTTCTCTTAACGAAAGCTTTCTCCAAATTGAGTTGCCGATCACTTGTTTGGAGATTTTCGACGTACTAGTTTCTATGTCACTTGGAATAGGCGCTTTGAGTTCGAAATTATTTCTTTAACTGAGCAATTTCACCTGATAGATTAACTAGCGTGCCGAGCAGCTGTGACTTGGGTGGTTCAGGGTCTAGGAAACAGACCCTAGACCTGGTACGAGTAAACATTCGATTATTCTGGAAGGAGGTTCGAACACATGATTGTAGTTGTATATTAACGCGGAGACATGGGGAATCTTCCCATAGTTATTTATCCTAATCATGCCCCACAGGTGATCAAAAGCCTCAAGTGTTGTTCATAGTCGCCAAATATCAACTTTATACAAGAAGCTCGTATGGAACCTTTCTGTTAATATGGGCTTAAGTTGTGCTGATTTTAATATGGTGGAATGTTTGAGTGGGGATGGCTCGTCCAAGATAGCACAGGTGATAGCTTGAGGTGGCTGTGAAGACCGGGGGACGACGGTAGACATATTGAGATTGCTTGACCCAGGCTGTACCATGAGTGGCGAATAGGAACATGCTGGTACCGTGTTCGGCGATTTAAGTGATCTCATTACGTTAGGTAGGGTCGAAAAGCAAAGACCTCAACATGGGGTAGAAAATCTACATGTACGCTGTGAATGAAATGTTAGAAAGGGCGCTAGATTGGGTTGTGTGGAATATAACTTGCGTTGACAAAGCAATTGCTGTTTATTGCTGCACTTGGTCTATGCCGTGTCTAAACCGTTTCTCTGGTCGATAATGCGCAAGACTTGAGATGCTACAGCCTCATTCATGGAACTACCGGGTCGTGATACATGAGCGCTGAACGATAGTGTGCGAGTGGTGGTGAAGGATCAAGGATGCTCAAATTGATGTAAGTTAATTTAAAGTTGTCGGCCGATTGGCTTAGCGCCGCCCCAACCGTCGGAGCAGCAAAGTCCCCGCATCTTTTCTGTCCGAGGTCCACTTGGGTGCAGAAAGGCAGCAGCCACTCCAGCTTGGGACTAGTGTGGAGAGGGTTCTATGAACTTCATTCTCCAAATCATCACTGATTACAGTGTGCTCACATACAATAAGTTGCAGCTACAGAGTAACAGAAACTGAATCAGCGCAAGTGCTTGCAAAATTGTTATACTAGACAGCGGGGTTCTAGTCGCCTATAAACTATAGTGCGTACAACTTCAAGTGAGCTCACAATATATAGACGGGATCAATTGATGGTTGCTCGGCAGATGTCCGTATAAATCGCGATTTATCCAAACACCAGCTTATTTGCCGATTCGAGCTTTGCGTGCTATGATTGGACCTAACAGCAAGTCTCACCGTACTATGACCGCGATAAAAGTATCCGCCCAAGTAAGCCTGCTGTGGGGGGCGGAAGCCCTTCCTGAAACGTTGATTAGGTGCCCGAATATGTCTTCACTCTCTGACAGGAGGCTGTAGGTGGTTCAATATAAGCACCATCAATTTGGCACCTGCATCCACACTACTGCATACATAGACGCATGAATTTGCTTTCCATTCCTTCAAGCATAACAACCACTTCTTTTGTGATACAAATAACGCCAATAATACCCCAATTGTTGGAAGCGCGACAACTGGGTAACACAGGGTCTTTTGATGCCCTTGGTTCATGAACGCCACCCATGCCATCTAATCTTGTACGCCAATATCATACATTGCTCGGTCCTGATGCCGAGCCTTTCCCAGGGTCCAGTAGAAGATGAGGCTTCAAAAAACCATCGTCTATCTGTTTAAATGCATTTGCAGGATCTTGTGATATGTCAGAAATCAACTGTTTGACAGCACCGGTTGCCGTGGCCACCCTCGACTGCTCATTCCCAGTGCTCCTAGAAACACTGCCTGACGTGGGATATGGCGATGTTTCTATTGGTGCGCCGAGAGGTGATGGAACGCGAGATGGCGAGCGTCGCGCGCTAGGAGGAAGGTCGAGATCAGTATCGTCTTCATCGTTACTAGCGCTATCGCCAGGGCTGAGAAGACCCTGCTCTGCGCCATCCGAACGTCCTGGGCGGCTGGAGTTTCTGCGCGAGGACAGAGCATTGGGCCGCGTCGGAGGGCTGTGTCTGTTTCCACTGGAGTAGGCACCACCTTGTCCATGGACGTTGGATAGCGCAAACCCATTTTGGCCAGGACGAGGTGTGTGCCCAATACCCTGACCTTTGTTGCGAGAGTAGGTATTCCCGCTGACCACCTCGATATCAAATTCATCGTCAGAGTCGATCTCCTCAACCACCCCCGTCCGAATGCCGAGAATCTCCAGCATGCGTGCCGTTGTGCCACCAAAGATGATGACGGTCAAGACGACCACGACAAGTACGGTGGCTCGTAGAGTATCGCCATTGTTACCCGAAAGCCCCGCAGCGAGCGCAACGCCGACTGCTCCACGGAGACCTGCCCAATATATCATGGCTTGGTGAGAATAGGGAATTTCATCACTAGACTCTTGCGCACCATGACGCCGTCTCCGATATCGGATAACAGAGTTGATCATCCTGGATAAGGGGAATACTGCACACCAGCGGGCAATGCAAATTCCTGCGACTGTGATAAGGATGAAGAGTGGGTTGTATTCCAACTTGTCATCGGTAAAGAGCGAAAGTCCTAGATAGATGAAAATAAAATTCTCGGACAATTGTGCAGTTATTTGGAAGACGAATTTCGTAGTGAGCTGCGTGCGTCGTGACATGTTGAGGTACGCGTAATGCTTCATGCATATACCGCAAAATAGCAAGGACACAATACCTGAAGTAATGTCAGTAGGGCATCGTAAGCAAAACTAGATGCAGCTTACCGGACATGTGGATGGCATTGGACAAGAAGTATGTGAGATAAGCAATAAGAATGATGAGACAGCTCTCTGTCTTGGGCATGCGCCTGACATAGGTGAATTTGAGCATCAGAGATGCGGCAATTCCAACCATGACTCCAATGAATAAGCTTCCAAAGAAGACACCGAAGAAAATGCCAATAGCTTCGAACAGGCTCAGAAAACCCAGTGACTCTGCACCATCCTTATATTTCTGTGCGGTTTCAAACAGAACAATAGCGATGGCATCGTTCAAAATGGATTCGCCAAAAATTATGGTGTAGAGTTTTGGTTCGACTTTATACGTATTGAAGATGGCGAGGATAGTAACCGGGTCGGTGGCGGAAAGGGTGGCGCCCACAGACATGGCCTCGACGAAGTTGATCTTGAACCCATCAAGACCCATCCTAGTCCAGATGAAAAGGATCAGGCCGAGGACTACGGCGGAAATGAATGTGCCAGCGAAGGCAAAGGTAAGAATAGTGCCAATGTGGCGAAAGAAATTCCCCTAGAAAACATCAGTATACATGTTGCTGTGCGACGAATGGAATGCGGCGTACTTGATGTAACTCATATCCAGAAGAGAGGATGATAGGTGGCAGTAGGAGATTGAAGAACATTTGGTAATCGAAACTAACGGCATCGCGAACGGAGGCTACTGCAGTGAGTCGCAGGATGAGGCCCACGACCATTCCTGTGCAGCATTAGCAAATGGCGCTTTGTACAGTAAAGACTACGATGATGGGCGTTCCAACGTACCAGCAAAGATGGAGAGTACCGTTTCATGGACGGCTTGGATCTTGCGTGTGTGGAGGATGTAATTGGTGAAGAGGGCTACAATCAGCAGGACGATGAGAATGGACAAGGCCCATGATGTGAATATCTCCTTCTGACCCGCCTCGGGCTCTTCTATCGACACGTTAACATTTGGAGGGACGAGAATGCGGAGGGGTAGGCAACTGACCATCGGGGTCTGCGTCTGTCGCTTCGCGCTCTACAACACGTGTATGTTAGCACTTGAGTCTGAGTCTGGGTCTAGAAGTTTGGTGTAGCGTCTTCCGCTTCGTTCTCCACGTACTCAGAATCTCGGTAACAGCCCATCCCAGAGTGGAAGCCATGCTCGGTGTTCAAGGCCGAGCGATCATGGGAAGAGCGAGGTGGCCAGTTGGGCGCGTGAAGGGTTAACAGGTCGGGTGGTATGTTGGAGCCTGGACGGGCCTAGAGCAACGTATCACGAGGAGCTTCACGGCGTGGGTCGGTGGAGAGGGCGATTGCGGGGCGGGAGAGTCTAAAAGACGGTGACAGGCCTGGCGTGAAAAAAAGTCGAGTGGGTTCGGTATGGCAGTTGGGACGGAAAGAGAGTGCGCAGCTGTACTGCTCCAGCTTCATTCAGGGTTCTCCAGAGCATCTCATCTCAATAGAGGCCTTGCGTCGGATGTCAGAGAAGGCTGGCGCTAAGTGCCCGTTGGGGCTAGCGCTGCGATGCCGGCAGGGGTACGGGCAAGTGCAGAACGTATCCACAAACCATACGTCACCGTATAGTAATTCAGTAATTCGCCAACGCCGAATTTGTTGTACAACATTGCAGCGCCAGAGGCTGTCAGCCCGTGGTGGCCGTGAAAATTGTTCTCCAATTAGTGTGACACCTGACCAAATTTTACCAGGGACCTCAGCTGCCCGTTTTTCTTACCTCTCATAATAGTTAGCCAAACATACCTAGACACGCATTTGCATCTTGCCCTTCCGCCGCGCATTCACTCTCCTCTTCTCTCCTCTACCTCGACACGGGCATGCCTGCTTGTCCCTATTGCCGCGAACTTACTTGGATAGCGCCACCATTCCCTCCTCGACTAACTCCTTACTTTCCCTTCCCTTTTCTTTCATAACCCCCTCTAGTTCCCTTCTTACCTCTTTCTCACTTCGCCCTCCCCTGCCACTGCCTCTGCCACTGCCTCTTCCTCCTCCAACTCCATCACTGTAGCCACTATGGGGCCTAAACGACCCTCTATTGCTACCACCTTCCGCTCTTCAGACGCCCTGCATACCTCTATGCGCCAACCTTCATACCAGTCCTCCGGCGCAAACGCCACAACTTCAAAAGCCGTAACCTTTGGCGGTGGCGACGATATAATCAATGAGCGTTCGCCTTTGATGCGGCCCAAGACTTCCGAAGATGGCGACGAGCTGGTCAAAATGTTTTCGCCTTTGGATGACTGGGAAGGCGACGGCCCCGACGACGAAGAAACCAAGAGTACACTCTTCCTATTCCTGTTGACCCTCGGTGGGCTTGGCCTGCAGATTGGGTGGTCTGTTGAGACATCCAACGGCTCCGTGAGTATACCCGTACTCCCAGTCAGCTTCTTAAACTGACCTGGATAAGCCCTATCTACTCTCTCTCGGCCTGAGCAAGTCTCTCCTCGCGCTCGTATGGATTGCCGGCCCTTTGTCCGGGACCCTCGTTCAGCCATATGTGGGAATGAAAAGTGATAACTGTCGGATTCGGTGGGGTAGGCGTCGGCCCTTCATCCTTGGAGGCGCAGCGGCCACCATCTTTTCTCTCATGGTACTCGCTTGGGCCAGAGAAATCGTCAGTGGGTTTTTCGGCCTCTTTGGCGCCGATAGTCAGTCCAAGTTCGTGCAGAATGGTGTCATCTTCTTCGCTGTTCTCTTCGTCTATGTGCTGGATTTCGCCATCAACGTGATTCAAGCTGGCATCCGCGCCTACATTGTCGACGTCGCACCCACACACCAACAAGAATCAGCCAACGCCTGGATGATCAGATCCTCTGGGATTGGAAATATTCTCGGATACTTTGCAGGAAACGCCGATCTGCCCAAGCTATTTCCCTTCTTGGGCGACAACCAATTCAAATGTCTCTGCGCTATTGCTTCCTTCATCATGGCACTTACCGTTGGCATCAGCTGCTTTTCTGTGTCTGAGCGCGATCCCAACTTCAATCCGCCGCCCGAAGAAATGGAAGGGGGCGTAGTGGCTTTCTTTCGAAGTCTCGCGCGCTCTGTGAAGAGCTTACCACCACAGATTAAACGGGTTTGTGAAGTTCAATTTGCCGCCTGGATCGGCTGGTTTCCTTTTCTCTTTTACATCACCACCTACATCGGCGAGATTTACTCGGAGCCCTTATTCGAAGAGAACCCAAACCGGAGCGACGAAGAAATCAATTTGATCACCGAAGAAGGCACGCGACTCGGCGCCAGGGCATTGCTTATATTCTCATTTACTACGTTTGCGTCCTCGATTATCCTGCCCTTTATCATCCCTCCCAGCTTCGAGCCCCCTCCAGCCCACCCCTCGACGCCCATGACGCCGACCACTCCACGGTCAATGACAGGTTCAGGATATTTTGCTCTGAATGCCCCTGGGAAACGACCATCTAAGACTTGGTCGGGTCGATTCGCCGCCTATATGGACGCTTTGCAGGTTAAGAGTCTCACCCTTCGTCGTGCATGGTTCTTTTCACATATAATGTTTGCCCTAATTATGGCCTCCACTTTCCTTGTACGCTCGGTTCTCGCAGCAACAATCTTGGTCGCCTTGATCGGAATTCCCTGGTCTCTTACCAACTGGGCGCCATTTGCACTCATCTCTTCGGAGATATCCAAGCGAGACGCGATCCGCAGAGGCGTAATTCGGCCTAATCATCGCGATCTCGACGCACAGATGGTAGCAGCAGGAGAGGACGATGCACAAGAATCCGGCGCTGATCAAGCTGGCGTGGTTCTCGGCATCCACAACGTCGCTATTGCGGCACCTCAGGTCATTGCCACTTTTATCAGCGCCATCATCTTCAAGATACTCCAGAAGCCCAGAGGACACCCCGGAGACAACAGTGTCGCGTGGGTGCTCCGATTTGGAGGTTGCTGTGCACTTGTTGCTGCATATCTCTCCCTAAGAGTCAAGGAAGAGAAGGAAGACGACAGGGATGAATAGCAAGATCTCTTTCTTTTGCCGAGATTAAGCCCACAATCTTATCACCAAAGAAGTAGAAGGATCTAAGATTCTGATATCCCACGGTTTTGCAACAAGACCTTGCAGCATATATATACGCATCACAACGGGAGTACTGTACACCGCCATACATGATTGGGTGTGTTTCGTGTTCAAATGGCATTGGTAGCGTTGATGTTTGTTTTACCATTTCGGAGTTTTGGTTTTTGGCTTCCTTCCTCCCTCTCTTCTTTCTTTCTTGCTTTTATGGCGCAAGGTGTTCATGGGTGAGAGGGAAGCATACAAACAAACGACCACGAAATGGACCACGAAAACGAAACGAACATGACGAAAATCACACAATCAATCATCCAAGCTTTTGCCTTAGATAGAATACCCCTACCTGCACCACCGCCACATTGGCAAACACTTTTTTCCTTCTCTTTCTCCCCCACCTATTTCACAATAAGTACATACGTAGCTGATAACTACTCCTTCTCACCATCCGACGAAAATGAAAACGATTATTCCCTGATCCGCATTCTCTTCCTTATAGTTAACTATCCAGATAACCCTTACTTAACTTCCCTTCGTTTCGTTCTTGAGGACAATCGGTGACTCAAAAATAAGGGTCCAGTTCTTCCTCGGCACACACACACACACACACACACACACACAATCCTTTCCACCCTATCCTATCCTGCCTACCCGCCATCCACACCCACAAAAGATCACGCGCCCCCACCGCCACCATGATTTTTCTCCATCCATCCATCCATCCCGTCCTCCAAGCATCACCTACCAACCCAACCCCAACCCAATCCAACACTAACTAACTACCCGTTTACACACATGTACTCCTTCTCCCCTCCTAGCCTTTCCCCCGCCATCCTCTCCCGTTCCCTTCCCCTCACCGCTTCCCCTTCCCACCCACCCACCCATCCATCCATCCATCCGCCCCGCACGCACGCACGCACGTGTCCAGTCCGAACAAAAAACTAAAAATTTTAGTTTCCGTTTTTTAGTCTACGCGTGTACAGTATGTCTACTTCTAACTACCGACTGGTCGAGTGGAGTAAAGAGGAGTGGGTGGGGTACATGTAGAGTTCCCGCGCGTGTTTCGTTCAAGCGCGGACAGACACACTCGCGGGCATAGGTGTACAAGTAGGTACATATGTAGGTACCTAGGTACCTAGGAGAATTAGGCTACGCTAGATTACGGTATGGTATGGTAAGGTATGGTATGGTATGGTAGAAAAGAAAAACGGGATATGGAGAGAGAGGGTTTAGAGGATATTAGAGTTATGTGATGTCTTGTTTCTTCGGTTGTTTGCAAATTCGAGAAGAAGAAAAAGAAACACACATGCACACGGAGCTGTATGTATCTAATTCTATGTTTTTGTATACACACGCACACATACATACGTACGTACGTACAGTACTCACGTTTGGGTAAGTGATGCGTTTATGTACCTTCCTTCAATCTTTAATTACAATTTACATGCACTCGACCATTTCTACGGTTTATTGTTGTGGGTAAGCTACATAAACAAGAACGAGGTTGTTATCAATGTACATATGCAGTGTGCGATATTGTTGTGCATGTACCTATATGTTTGTAGATTTATCCAATTGATGCTACGAAGGATGAGTGTGAATAGATGGCTGTACGTTATGTGTGTTCCCCTGTGGAGATCGTGGACCGTGTGTTGATTGTGTTTACTTGTTTGGGGGTGCGTGGGTCTTTTTGGTGGGGAAGAATGGGGGGAGGAGGGGTTGGGGTATGGGGTTCGTTTTTAGGGAAGGGTGGAGGGGAGATGGTGGGACGGTGTAAGAGGGGATTTTGATGTAATGGAATTTTTATATTTTTATGTGGTTGTAGTTGTAGTTGTAGTTGCAGGCAGTTCGTTTTTTTGTCGAACGGCAGAACAGATGAAGTAAAGGTATCTGGATGATAATAGGCGAGAAAAAAAAAAGAAGCACCGTGCCTCTACAGTTCCCCACTGCGAAGCCAATTAAAAGTTTCAATTCATTCAATCTACCGCCTCCCCTTCTTCCCTTTCCCCTTCCTTCCACCACTCCCACCACCATCCCTAGTAATACTCGCAACATCCTTCCGACTAAGCGTAAGCGTGCCATTCTTAAACTTCCCGACCGACGGCCCACCGACCCCAACATCCCTTCTCTTCGCTGAAGCTTTCTTCCCCGCACCATCCCCCTTCTTCTCCCTCTCCAAAATAATCCCGTTTTCCTTGGCTTCCTTCCTCCTTAGCTCCTCTCTCAGCTTCGCTTTCGCAGCAATGCCTTTCCTCTGGCTCATCGGCATGCTCTTTTGCGAGAACGCGGAGCCTTTCGCGCCTAAGGACTGCATGTGCATGTCTGCAATTTTGTGACGGGTTGATACGGAGCTAGATTTCTTGGGCGCGGAGGGGTCGGCCACGCGCGTTGAGTAGGTTGGATTGTAGGTGGAGAGGAGGTGCGATTCACGGAGGAGGTTTTGTAGGTCAAGATCGTTTTTTAGGTGTGAGGCTTCGGTTGGGTCGGTGGTGTCTGCGGGGGTGAGTTTCGGTGTCTTGGTGGGTTTGGTGGTGGTTGAGGCGGAGGAGAGCGGAGGTGGTTTTGAGGACTGGGTGGGTTGTTAGCATCATCGTAGGCCTTAGCTATGAGAATTTTGAAGCTTTCGGGTAGAGCGTACCATGAATGCTCGCAGTTCTGCTTTTGACATCTTTTCTCGTGGTTGTTTATTGTTGGCCGCATAGTCGAATACTTCGACCCCATCGTCGTTCTCATCCTCAGAGCTTATACCCGACCAATCCGAATCTTCTTCTTCTATCTCTTCATCGTCATGTTCGATTTCATCTTCTTTAACTTTCTTCTGCACCGGTTCGATATCAAGAGGTTTGAATTTGGCTTCGAAAGCTTTGCGGAAGAGCGCTTGAACATCCTCACTGCCATCCGATTCTTGAGACTCCGACGAAGGCGATGGCGATCGTGACGGCCGTTCCAGTTCCTCGCGGGTTACGCGTTTTCGTTTCCCGAGCGTAGGTGCCATTGTTGTTCGAAGTTTCCGCGGTACGGTCTGCTGGTCTGTCGGAGTTCTGCGCAAGATCGACAGCCCAAAATTCACGCCTGCCAAGATTTCGCCAAGACTATACTTCATTCGTCGATCTATCGACCCCTCCCCCGCTATGCTTCAAGTTGATATCTCAATCCCCAAAGAAGAATTCAATCAAGATTTACAGAACATCGAAAATGACGCGGTTCCGCCCCTGTATCGATCTCCACGCAGGCAGCGTCAAGCAAATCGTTGGCGGCACACTATCCACTACCTCCGAATCCGCGCTCAAGACAAACTTCACCTCCGAGCACCCCGCCGCATATTACGCCGATCTTTACAAAAAACATGAATTGGCCGGCGCACATGTCATAATGCTCGGCCCAGGCAACGATGAAGCCGCCAAAGAAGCATTGGGTGCGTGGAAGGGCGGGATGCAAGTCGGCGGCGGCATCACGGAGAAGAATGCGCGAGATTGGATTGAGAAAGGTGCTGAGAAGGTGAGCATCTTTTGAAATCTACATCAAAGCAATTCAAATTCTGCAGGTCTGTGAGTATGAGGACTAATTGAAACGTTTAGTAGGTAATCATAACATCCTACCTCTTCCCGGACTCCAAATTCTCCCAAGACCGACTCAAAGCCGTCCTCGCGGCCCTCGACAACGACAAGAACAAACTCGTCATCGATCTGTCCTGTCGGAGGAAAGATAACAAGTGGTTCGTCGCGACGAATAAATGGCAAACTATTACCGATTTCGAGTTGAACCAGGGTAAGCAAACAGCCCCAACAACGTAGAGCTTTTGAAAGAACAATCGTTTAATTCGGATGTTGTAGAATCGATATCCCAGCTCGAACCCTACTGTTGCGAGTTCCTCATCCACGCAGCGGACGTTGAGGGCTTACAGCGCGGCATAGACCATGAGTTGGTGAGCAAGCTGGCGGAATGGTGCAGTATACCCGTCACGTACGCCGGCGGGGGCCGCTCGATTGAAGACCTTGAGCTTGTGAAAAAGCTTAGTCAGGGGAAAATTGATCTGACTATTGGAAGTGCGTTGGATATCTTTGGGGGGTCGGGTGTGAAGTTTGAGGAGTGTGTTGCGTGGAATGGGAGGCAGTAAGGGGAATAGACGTTTTAGTCAGGCAAAAAAAATTGAATGAAGTATGAATTGAGAGATGACTGAAAGATCTCATCGGTATGTTTGCCTACCGTGTCGCCGTCTACCTATACAGTCAGACTGATCGTAAAACAATTGGTCACCTCAAAGCTGTAGTTTTGTACATCAACATCTAAGACTCTCTATAGCCATCTATACGTTCTATACGGCACTGAGCCAACCGAATAAACAGCATGTGCGTACACAGAACCATCTATAGACCTCACGCCTTACCATCCGACATTTGTACAACGGCCCACTTCCCACTCCAAGCCCACTTCCGCGCGCCACTATCCCCACCCCCTCCCTCAGTCGCCTTGATCCTCTCATCCTCACCTTCCGGTAACCCAACCACAACATCTGCTTTGCAAGTCCTGAGAGCAAGGACACGTACACCTGAGCCAGGTCCTAACGGTCCGATGGCTTCCGTAAATGGAGTTGTCGGCGCCCATGCCGCCTTGTATTTGTTAGCAGTTGCATCTTGCGAGGGGAATTCTATGGGAGCTCACATCTGCAGTCAACTTCCTGTAATTCAGGTCGCCCTTGAAAATGACTAGTTCGCTTTCCTTCAAATCTTCGTACAAGCTAGGTTCGGTCTTGGGTAAACGCCAGAAGCTACCACCAGCCGTCCAGAACGTGTTTGGTCGAAGAACGAGTTGGCCTTCGGCGTGGAAGCGGCTCCAGTGACCGAACAAGAACTGAAGGTCCTCGACTTCAGAGGTAGATAGTGGTACCGCAGACTTGCCAGCATGTTTCTCGTCGTCCGAGAGCGCGCTGTAGAAGGATTGCGGATCGGCGAGGGCTTGGATGAGCGCTCCGAAGTCGTTGGGCAGCACGTCCGAGACGAACCAGGGGATTGATTTGGGGTGGAGGACGATGGTGGTCGCGAGACCGGCGGCAAGTAAGTACCCAGCCAAGATCAGATCGACGAAGAGCTCGAAACCGGCGTTATCGAGGACGATGTCGACTCTTCGTTCTTTCTTGCCTTGTTTTTGTGCCTCCGAAAGGACGCTAAATGCTTTGTCCAGGTCGTTTACGAGGATGTTCTTCTCTGAAGCTTTGCGCGCTTCGGATCCTTGGAGTTTTTGGATATCTTCGTACGTTAGGTTGGTCAGGAGGGAGAGATCAGTAGCGTTTCCCCAAAGACAGATCTCGCACATCTCCTTGAAGAGGATTTTCTCAGCTTCCACGAGCTCCTCTTGTGTATTTGCGCCCTTGATGGTGTGCTTTGATTCGAGATCAGTGACGATGCTCTTGTAGCGCGAAGCCAGTTCGAGGACGGCAGGTCGGGATGATTTGAATGTAGACATTTTCTGGCGAGCGAAGATGTCATAGGACTTCCAATGTTGGGTGCGCTTGAAGATACTCGATACACGTCTTCCTGGGATATTTAGCGGTGCCCCCTTCATCCCGCGCGCACTCGGTTTAAAGGGGCGTTAAGTACATACCGGTATAGGTAGCACTCAGAGTAAAGCCACGGTACGTTGTGCCATTGCGGATTCCCTAGCGCCTGTAACTCCTTGTTGTACTCGGCTACATCTCCCTCGCCATCATCGTCGATAGGAGTCAGTTCGCGATTGTGCTGGAGTTCGTATTTCAATTTGGCCAGGTCGGAGACGATTGCTTTGCCTTCCTTGAGCTCTTCCTCGTCATTTCTGGTGTAGTTGGACCGGTGAACATCATCGATACCCTGGGTAAGAATGATGGGCCATCTTTCGCGCGCCGAAACGTAGGCGAACGATGTCGGGTCGCTGGTGTTGTATTGCGCTAGGGGTGATTTAGCAAGATTCATGGGCCGATGAATTTCAATTACCCACGGGTTTTTGGATCGTATTCCATGCTGGCCGTTTCAATGAATCTAAAAACAAGAATTCAAGATGGTAAAGGGTGTACAATTCGGATGATGCTCTATATACCAGTGATATGGCGGGGGAGGGGCTATTCGAACTTTTTGACAGGGATCCTCCGCGCCATCTATCGCGAACGGAGCTAACCTTTCTAGGAAGCCCAACCGCTCGCACTTTACAGAAGAATAATCTGCACATAACACGACCCATCGGGGCCACTGACCTTATAAAATCACCCAGAATGGTGCAAAAATATCTCAATACGTCTTTCAAGTAACGTAGTACCCTTCTAGGCGTTCTCTATACTGTTATATATGTGAATTATCTGCGATTTGCTAAGCTACCTATGTACCTAGGCTTCCCTACTACGATTGACTCGGTTGATATCTCCGACCGTCTCTTCTGCACGAGCATAAGGACAATTTGATCTAAAATGAAAGTGCAAAATACGTATTGCTGTATTTGTTTTTGAGCTAGCATTAAATGCCTTAATTAGCTACTTTGTGTAAAACGTGGAAACTCCCCAAGGTACATACATTGATATATACCTATCTAGGTAGGTAGGTGCATATGTAGTGATTCATCCTCCGACTAATAAGGTAATATGACGTCCCGCTTTTTTACTGGCGAAGCTCCTGCACCTGACAACCCACACACCAATCCACCCCGCGGGCCACATGGAGCAACTCAAGTCAATACATTTGCCTATAGAGATTGTCCTCAACATCATCACTTGTTCGCTTCCGAAATCAAATGTCCTACTTGATCCAGCCCATCCCATCACCCAGCTACTAGTGACATTTACCCTCGTATGTCATGAGACACGGAAACTCGCCACCCGGTACCTCTGCCAGCACTGCATCTATCTCTCCTCTGGGCCACGCCTTAGCTCTTATTTACTGACGATACCCTCTCGTCCTGAATTGTGCAATATTTCGGCCCTGTTCCTAGCACCATTCGGCGGTACAATAGACGACCAACCTACCGCAAGATGGGTCCGCGAGCTGCTCAACTACACTTGCACGACACTGAAACGCTTAGTCATCGACATACCTCTTCGCAGTCTGTACCCTGAGGATGACCACCTCGGCGTGCGGGACATCCTACGCCAAGGATTTCAGCGTCTGCAGAATCTTGAAGAATTCGTCAGTGTGCAGGACGAACTGTACCTGTCTGTCCAAGACCGCTTCGACACCAACAACAACGAGAGAGCCTTCTGGCGCAATTTCCCGAAACTCAAGCGTCTGGCCGTCTACAATCCCATGATCGATCACCTCTTCTGGGAAGATGTAGCAGCAATGTCCAATCTAGAGTGTTTGGTTCTCACCCGCGCCGACGGGCTAAGGGATCGTAACGGATCCAACTTCAAAACAGAGTACTTCCACCACTGCGACCGGCCACTCAAGGTTCTATTGATCAACACTGAATCACATCAAGTGCGCTATGGAAATATGCGGCGGCACCGGTGGGACGAGGTGGACCCCGAGAAGAAGATGACTATCATGACATATTCTATACCGCTCCTCTTTGATGATGATCACATTGCGGTCTGTCAGGACTATGTCAAAATTGGTGCACAATATGGGACCTTGTGGGATTGGGAGGGCGAGATTATCCAGCACCGACCGAGTTTTGTGCAGCAAGTGCCGTCGGGTGCCTAAGGTCATATTGTAAAGCACCAGATGCTCTATTCTACATCTACAAAACCCATCACCAATATCAATGAAACTTCTGATCGATTACCTATATACCTAGGGGAGTGTTTGTTGTGCATTTAAACGTACCCTATTGATATTTGATCGCTAGTGCTAACAAGATAGGACATTACTACTTTAGGGGGAGGAGCACCAAATTCGCTAATCCATACATTTCCAAAATCATACACCATGAGGATCGTTACTGACGAATGACTGGCATACCATTGGTTTCCCACCATGATAATTCTAGTTCCTCTCAGAAATTTCATTTTTCCCTTGAAAAATTGATTTTACTGAGGATGACGATGACACTGGATAGCACCACTCGCAAGCAGACCGTAAAAAATGAATATTCAGACTCAAAAAATGATATTCTGTTTTCAGCCTCCCATATATACTCCCGCATCTACCCACAAGTTGTCAGTATCTTCTCCAACTTCATCAACTGCTGTGTCTGTTTTGCATACAACTTCACCCTACTCTAACCAACTATCAACGCCTATTAGGTACTACACGGAACACCTGGTCAACATGCCTACTAAGCCCGTCGCTCAAATGAGGCCCGTCGCTCAACTGAGACCCGTTTCTGGAGAAAAGACTTTCAACTTCATGGGCCTTCCAAAAGAGATTCGCCTCATGGTGTACGAAAGGATACCTATCGTCACCACCCACCACAACGTTCCCTCAATCCCACTAGGGAAATTCCCAGGAAAGTTCAGTCTCGTAACAACCACCGCCCCCGTAGCCATCCTGGCCACTTGTCGACAGATTCGCGACGAGGCTGACGCTATTATCGATCGACGGGCGCGCAGGGTAAAGACCCTGACAATGCCGCAAGGGCGTCTGCCGCGCTTCACGTTCCAAGGTGGAGACTTAGCAAATGTAACGACTTTTCTGTCTAGAATGGATGAAATTACTGATAAACTCCACACCCGCTTCCCCCATTCTATTCCCAAAAACCCAATCATATACATCAACCCGGCTATTGAGAAGGCCCTCTACAAGATACCGCTACCGGGTGATCGCGAGGACGGATACCAGTCGTTAGTGCCTGTAGATTGCGCAAGTGCCTTCCGTGGCGAGAAGTTAACACATATGGGTTTGTACCTCCGCTGGGTGTGCCCTGGCCGATTGCTCTGTAATGAATTTTGGGAGAGAGGCGTCAAGAGTGTTGGCTGCCATGCCGATTTCTCTCGAAGATACCTTAGGATTCAAGTCTATGGTTCGCCGCAACGGGTCGGATGGAGAGATCGGTATAACACATGCGTAGGATGCAAGTGGACCTTCTACATCGAGTACATTTCTGAGACACACTGGACGAAGGAGTGGGCGCAAGGGGAGCAGCTGTAATCGTTTGGGTTGGCAAGTCCAGCTGTGTGTGCGAACGCCAAACAAGAAGCTGCCAGCATGGACTTGATCGCTCCTTCCTCGTGGGCTGGAAGGAGCACGTAGGATCCGACGAGCCCCTACTCATGACCATCAGGGTCCGTCCTTTACCAATTTCGCAAGACGACCCAACAACCATCAGCATCGTTTCTAGCAGCGTTCAGCATCCATTCATTCAGCATCAGCGATGCGTCCATTCACTACCAAGCACCTCTTGCACCTAATGTTCATCCCTTCCTTCCCTTCCCCAACGTCCGCGCTCTCCACTGTTTTCCCTTCGCAGCAATTTGGATGTCAATACTCCTCTCACACCTACGGAACCTACATCTACTTCACCTCACCCAACGACACCAACTTCTCCTTCGCAATTCACACCACCTGGAAGCAATACTACCCGATCGCCCTCCGCGCCGCCCTCGTCCTAGCCGACTTCCGACTCGCAGACGCACCACGTGAAGACGACAAGCACGCCATGTGCGGATGGCAAACCTTAGACAGTGTGTCGATCAAAGGATGGGACCGCGGGGACCTCGCCGCCAAATACCTATCACCGTCCAGGTCTTCCCTCTCCACTCAATTGACACCAGAGTATGTTCCCACCAACCCATCTTCGCTACTCGCGCATCCTAAACAACGCGACATGCGGCTCTCCACCATAACAGCACCCCCAAGAACACCGCCGCATCAACCCCATCCCAACGCAGAAACCCTCGCCCGCGTCCACCAAATCCTCCTAACCAACTATCCCGGCGCTGACATCGCCATGTTCATCCTCGAAATGGCAAGCACCATCTTCTGGGCCGTAGCGCTAACGCTTAGCCTCGTCTACCTCCTCTCCTACGTGACTCGCCACGCTGAGTTGCGCAAGATGCGCAAGGAAGAGCTCCGGCTCCAGCAGCCACAGCAACAACGACAAGAACAGAGTGATGGGGGAAATGGAGATGGAGATGAGGACGAGGGTATCGAACTTGCTTCTTTGAGACGCGGTAAGAGCGAAGCTTGGATCGTGCCTGCTATGAGGAAATTGTCGTTTCCCAAACCGTGTCTGGGTGCTAGGAAAGGGGGGCGTGGTGTGCAGACTACTACTGTGCAGAGGGAGGCATCGTTGAGTGGGGCTACGTTGAGGGATGCGTGATGGGGTTGGTCCTTGTCTTTTTTTTTGTGCTTCTCTTTACTTGTGTTTGTTGTGCTGTTTGGTTATTTGTTTTTGGGTTGGGTTTGTTCTTTCTTTGTTCTTGTTGGGTTGGGATGGTACGGTTATGCTGCGTTTGTGCTTTTCTTTTTCCTGTTGTTGCGCGCGAGGTTTAGTGTTTGAGGATTTCGATAGTCGTTTTCAATCCAAAAAAAAAAAAAAAAAATTATCTCTACGCTTTTTCCTCATTCATCCCTCTGTGTTCTGTAGTCCGATGATGGAGTGTGGCGGTTACATTGCATGCATGTAATTCCCACCTCCACATACATACATGCATACTCACCCATCAATACCTAAATAATCACTGGATCCACATCACACTACGTGCCTCGAATCACGCACATTGTGAATCACAAAATCCTCATCCTCATCTTCATCCTCATCCTCATCCTTTTCCCTTTAACACCCAGTATACGTACATATTCAACTATCCTTACCCTTCATCCCTCATCCCCCTTTTTTTATCTACATTGATCCATACATATATATCCCTTCCTTATAACAAACTACTTAACTACTATAAGTAAGTACCTATGTAATACTTTTATTCCCCATATTTTTCTTTCTTTTTTTTTCCGTTTCGTTTCGTTTTGTTTTATTTCGTTGTATTTCTTGACTAACTTACTTAATTACTTACTTAAGTTAACCCATGTAACATACTGGACAATAAGACTTCTGGAAACCCCGGGTGTGTGTGTGTGCATACGTATACGTGGTACATTTGTACATGTAAGTTAATACGGGTTAAATATACTGTTTAGTACGGGAGAAGATGGGGAAAAAAAAGATGGAAAAAAATGGGAGGGGGAGGGGGGTTAAGGTAGGTGGTGTATGTGTGGGGAGTGGGATACATGAGTTGGATGGGAGAATGAATGGTAGAGTGAGGGAGGAGGATGAGGGGAACAAGATTGGCTGGGATGGTGATTATACGAGCGTGTATGCGTGTGTGTATGTGTATGGGTAGGGTACTATGCAGCATGAGAGGTGTATGGGTAACTTCAGGGACGGACATGTAATGTATCACGTTCAAGACATTAATCATCGGGGTTGAAAAAAAGGGGGGAGGGGGTATCACGCATGTAAAGTGAATGGAGAACAAAGAAGTTGCTTTTGAATTATGTACATGATTTAAGAAGAAGATTAAAAAAAATGTCTCTACAAGGGAGAACATGTGGTATCATCATCGGTACGTATGTGACACAAAAAGGTTTGCCTCACTTGTGGAAAACAAGGCAAAACATATCGTACCCTTCACTTTCGAACTTTGAGTAATCCTTCCCTCCAAAAATTTTTGTAACTCCTCAAAACGCCAGGAAATGCAACAAGACAGCGCCAAAACGCCATGTATTGAAATGCGTAGGTTGAGATTTACCTAGGTACGGATGACGCAGCCGTGCACGTGATGCTTGGAAAGGTGAGTCATGCTGGCAAAGTTCCGCGCAATCATTTGCGACAACACTCGGAGTGACGTGGCGCAGTGGAGACCGGAGTCACGCAAATCGCGGTACCTGGGCAGCAAACGAGGCAGTGTACGACATGGGTCAGAAGACTCTATGCCTCACCATCAGCGCTTGCTGACGCGTGATTTCGAATGGGGCTTCGTAGCGCCCTTGCCGCGGGTGGTAGGGAAGCGAATCGCGTTCTTGGGCTTGGTTCGACGGAGCTTGCGGGCTTTGCGCATCGCTTTGCGGTCCTTTTGCTTGGACTTGGTGGAGGTAGCATCGCCGTCGACGTCCATGTCTATATGTGAAAAAACACACAAAAGTTAGCCTCTGATTTCTCTCACTCAACACGGTGCGGAGGGAGCGGGTCAAAGGCGAGTTCGAGTTGGCCATCGGGCGTGAAACCCACGATGTCCGAACTCAGACCGAGGAGGTGGTACAGATGCTCGCTCGCGCGGGCGTCTGCGTCCATGTCGATGCTGTATATTCTTTGCGTGGTGGGGATGGTGGGGGACATGGGGACGGTGGTAGCGGAAGGGGGGAGAATGGAGGGCGTAGGGAGCGGGTCAAAGGCAATTTCGAGTCTGCCTTCTGGTGTGAAGCCCACGACGTCTGAACTCAGGCCGAGCGTGAGGAACAAATCGTCGTCGATGCAGGCTTCTGCGGCCATTTCGGAGTAGGAGGGGGATTGAGTGGTGGTGGTGTCATGGAGGAAGGAAGACGGAATGACAGCAGCGAGATTGTGCGACGAACCTTTTGGGAAGTCTTCCTCATTGCTGGCGGCGTCATTTGTTTCTGCAGAAGCATGGTCAGCGAGTTCTGGGGTGGGAGGAATCTCTGGGTGCTGCGAGGTAGTACCTTCTGGGGCGTCGAGTTCCATGTCGTTCTTTTTTGGGTTTTCGGGCTTAGGCTGCTGGGCGGCTTCGAGGAGCTTCTGGTGGAGACGCTCTAGACGGGCATTCTCGACGGGCTCGAACACTCGCGATCGCAGGGCGCTGCGGTTTGATTTTTTCGTACTGGCGCGGAGACCTTTGGCCATGGCGAAGGAGGTTTGGTGGTATTGGTGGTATTGGTGGTGGTGTGGAGGAGGAGAATATCGCGGGCGTGTACAGTAGTTTGGGGATGCAGTGGGCAGGGTAGCTTCCTTTTATTTTTCTTTGGGGAGTGCAAGTGCGGAACAATTAATTTTTGGTGGCGGCGGGCGGTAGTTGACTGTTAAAAGCAAGCTACATAAGGCTAGTCCCTCGACACTACTTTCCACTACAGGCTGCAGCGGCGGACACGTGCATGGGCTTAATACGGGCACCAGAGAGGAATAGCCCGTCACAAAATGGAAGGATTCTCGATGGTGAGTGAATCAATCAATCCCGGTCCGCCCGCCTTAACGACGGGTCTGCGCTGCGCTGCTGGGCTGGGCCTCCGAGAGGGACGCATAACATCACCACCCACTTCACTCGGTCTCTCGACCGTCCTTGTATTTACTTGAATAGAGCGACACCGGCCATGTCCGCCGTGTTTGCCCCATCTGCTGTCTGGCCGGCGTTGCTTTCCCATTGAGGCCACGACGAGAGGCAATTCTCTGACCCTTCCTGCCGTGGTTGGCCTGCCGTTGGATGCTATCCGTCTTCACAACCGCTTCACCACTATTCCCACTATTACCACAACCACCCCGCCTCCTTCACCTCAACTCTGCAACACCGCGCGACTATATCAACTGCCCCCGACGCCCCATATGCCTGCACCACGTATAGCTCATTGGTAGCACACCGGTCTGCCCTCCCGTCTTTTCCTCGCCTGCCAGCCTATCGCGCACCTCAACCGCCTTCGGTGTACCGTGTACCGCGCCCGCTGCAGGTATGGCCTCCTCCTCCAGCCTCCAGCAGATGGCTCCGTCGCTTATTGCGCGGAGCAAGACCCTTATAAACAACGATCTCAAGAGAATATTGCGCGACGAAGGAGCGCCATCAAGTGGTGTCAAGGCGACTCTCCAAGCCAGAGTGGTTGAATGTAGGTTACCTACCTTTTTGTCTTCACCCTCACCCTCACTCTCATTTTCCCCTTCACCCTCTCACGCCACACTGCTTCTTTTTCTCCTCGTATGCCACTTCGTCGCCGCCCTATATCTACTTTCCACTATTCCATCCTGTCGCATACCTTGCCACCGCGAGCCTGCTGATATGCAATAGTGATCAACCGCGCCGTGAGCAACAACGACCACACCATGTACAATCGCTTGCAGCACCGTATATCCAACAACGGCGCGCCGCCGCCTGCCCTTCCGGCTGCTTCTCCCTTTGCCTCACAGGCCCCGGTCAAACCTTCTCCTCCGGTCAATGGCAACGGTCATTTGCACCAGGCTTGGGCCCAGCCGCATGCCAATTATCACCAACCTCGTCAAGTAGCGCGTCAAGGACCTACATATCACTTCAAGGAAAGCCCGTTCTTCGAGATTCGCGAGTTAGTTTTGGATGGCATCACATTGGAAGGTCAGAAAACCCCGCACGTCTCGTCCGCCCGCTCGCCCGCATGTACTGACTAAGTTCAGCCTCGCCGAGTCATCGCCAAAACTGCAGCAGGGGCTTAACACTCAGCGACTCAACGTGTGCTCGAATGCGATCGGATCCCTCGCTTCGCCTGCTACTCTTCTCCGCCCTTGAACAGCCGCTAGCGCCTTACGCACGGCTCGACATTGCCTTCCCTAGTCAAATCGAGGTGCGCGTCAATGGCGAAGAAGCAAAAGCAAATTACAAGGGATTAAAGAACAAGCCTGGTTCAACCCGACCAGCTGATATCACTGCTCTTGTGCGAACTGCGCCCGCTAACTACAGGAATAACCTTCTCGTGACGTACGCGCTCACGCAAAAGGCAAGTGAGAACGAGGTTTTTTCGCCCCCATCAACTCTCCCCCACCTCGAAAATGTTCTCGAACTAACCTCTGGACAGCGGTATAACCTATTCGTATACATGGTTCGGAAATACTCCGTGGAGGAGCTTACTGAGCGCATTGTCCAGCACAACGTCATCACGAAACAATCTGTGCTTAGTGAGATGAAAAAGAAGGCAAACGACCCAGACATCGTGGTCGAATCGAGCGTCATGTCGCTGAAAGATCCCGTCTCCACTTTGAAGATAACCACGCCGTGCAGGTCGACAGTGTGTACGCACAATCGCTGTTTCGACGCTGCATCTTTTCTGCAACTGCAAGAACAAGCACCTACATGGCAATGCCCCATCTGCAACAAAACAGTATCTTTTGAAGCCTTGGCGGTAGACGAGTATGTTCAGGAAATCCTTTCCACGGTCTCTAGCGGAGTCGATCAAGTTACGATAGAACCGGACGGCCAGTGGTCCACGGAGCCTGCAAAAGCCACGTCGAATCCTAATGGCTACCATGACGATGACGACAGCGATGAGGATCTGGTAGAGGTACCTGGCCCTCGTGTGTCTGCCATCAAAAGCGAAGTCATTGCAACGCCGCAATCGCTGGCACGGACCCCACCGATGTCATCCAGAGAGGCGTCATCGGCTCCAAGGACCGGTAGCAAACGTACTTCGGAGGTTATCGACCTTACTCTCTCCGATGACGACGAGCCACCGAGGCCCACAAAAAAGGTAGCGTACAGTACTCCCAACAGCCTCCCTGACCCAATGCGTCGATATCACTACACTATGGGTACCTCTGGGCCTCCTGCACACCCCCAAGCACCATCCCATAGCATGTCCTCGAGCTTGCCAATGGACCCTCCTTCCCACCACCGCCACTCTTATGACCATTATCACCAACTTACACAACGACCATATCCCAGGCAAGGAGATTCGACTTATTCCCCGTACATCGATAGCTCCCCTTGAGTTTTGTCCATCTATGCCCGAACAGACGTATGTATATTTCAGCTATGCTGACTCCCTCAAGGGCTAGCAGGTCCCGAGGCGAGGTTCCGCATTTGACGCTGAAGAAGTCTAGCCTAGGACTGATTTTCCTTTCTTGCGCGCTCACTCTCCGGAGCTTTAGCATACGGCGTACGGTGCAATTCTGATTTTCCTTTTTCATGCTGGCAAAAAGGGCTGCGGCGGCTATGGCGCATGTATCATCTGCCACGAGACTTTGGGTCCCAATAGAAGCAGATGACTGATCAGGAGTAGGATTATGTTCACTGAGAGTTTTCAGGGAAGGGAATGGGACAGGGATCGATACCTTTTTTGTGTGAAATTATGGGTGGTATTTGGAAGGCTTCTTCTTCTTCTTCTTTCATCTCTTTCCTTCTTTCCCTCCACGGCACGCCGCTTCCTTTTTTTTTTCTTGGTCGTACCGGGTAAGAGGAAGATGGGATGATTACTGCTTGTCCCGACTTCACGATGGGATGGGATGGATATGAATGGTGGAAGCAGAAGCGAAATATAATGAAATCACACCTCCGTTGAATTTTTCTCCACTGTGTAATATGTGCTCACGTACGTACGTATGTGTGTGCGTGTGTTGTGTGTGTACGCCTTATGTTGCAATGAAAAAAAAAAAAAGTACGTTCGGAGCCGAAACCTCCTCACAGTCCATCATCCAGGGCTGAGTCCTATGTATGATACACAACAAAAGATGGGAAATCCAATGAGAGAGAGAAAAAAGACGAGACTGTGTAATGTGGAAAATTGTACATGTAACTCTTTTCTTATCTGGAGGATGGATTTTGTTACTTATATACTTACATACTTACTTACTTGAAAAACACCACATGTAGTAGATATGCAGAACAGGACAGGACAGGACAGGGCGGAAAGGCATGGACGGGGGTTTTTGGAGTGTGGAGAGTGAGTGTGGAGTGTGGATAGGTTGGGAGGTTGGGAGGTTGGGGAAGAGTGCGATGTAGATGTTTTGTTTTAAGGGATTCGTATGTATGTCTGTATGTACTTGGGGTACAAACATAGATGGGGTTATGTGATATGCTCAGGTTACTCTTTTCACGCGCACACACACACACACAGAGAGAGAGAGAGAGAGAGAGAGAGAGAGAGAGAGAGAGAGAGAGAGAGACAACACGTCATCAAATAAATCGAATAAAAAAAAGATAAAACAGTTCATCTGAAATTACTGATATTCATAACTGAGGGGGTGATGATGAGGAATGGATTTCTTCGCCAAAACAGTCGGGGTAGATGATTCATCCATCCATAACAACCAACCAGCCAGCTAGCCAGCCAGCCAGCCAGCTAGCCAGCCAGCCAGCCAGCCAATCAATCAATCAATCAATCAATTGTTGAGATGGGAAGAGGGTATATATGGTTATGGTGTGGCGCGCATTTCATCATCGCCGCGCGCGTGCGTGTCGCGTCGCATTGGTGTTAACGCCAGAGCTCAATCTTTATTGTTTTTCTTTTGTTTTTCTCTTCTCGTTCGCCGAATAGAAAGAGAGATGCTCGCAAGACTTTTCTGTTTAGCCAACGTCCATGTGTTGCTTTCTTCTAATGAGCAGAGGGCTCCTCAGTAGAGGGCGTTTACATGACGATCGGAAGATCCCCTAAGGACCGGTGTACCTGTCGAACCTACTAAATGTTAGTAACAGCTCTTTTGGAGGAATTGGCAAAATGCATAGAGTAGACACCCTAAACCACCCTGCCAAATCCCAAGGTACTAGACGGATACAACATACCTCCAGATACGAGCACGCATGTCGCCAGAGCCTGTGGCGAAGATACCTCCAGCCGGACTGGGTGCAACGGAGATGACTATAGGCAATTAGTATTCTGCTCAGTAGCCCAAGTCGAGCGGGAGGTTACATACCCGAGTTCTTGTGGCCTTGCAACATGAGCTGGGCAACACCAGTATGAGGGTCCCAGAATTGAACGCCGCGATCCTTGGATCCACTCAAGACCCAGTCGCCATGGGGCGTGAGGGCAACGCTGAGAACAAAGTCCTATTTCGATGTCAGTGTTGCACAGCGATAAACAGCGGGAGTACCTACTTTGTGGCCTTCGAAAGTGCGAATGCACTTTCCACCAGGGGGTGCGCCTGGGATCAAGCGAGGTGGAGTGTTCAACTCCCACATCTTGATGGTCTTATCAAGACTGCCACTGACCAAACGGTCACCGGAAGGAGCAAATGCAACAGAGTATACACTGTCCTTGTGGCCCTGCTCTCCCTCGAGTCGGACCACGAGAGCACCAGTGTTTGCATCCCAGACACGAACGCTCTTGTCGAGCGATCCAGCCGCGACGAAACGGTTGTCCGGGGAGATGGCAACCGTAGTGACACCATCCTCGATGGACAAATTCCTGAGCTGCTGGTTGGTCTCAAGATCCCATAGGCGGACACTCCTGTCACCACTTCCAGAAGCGATGATACGTCCATTGCGGGCAAAGTCAAGAGAATAGATGTCTTGCTCATGGCCAGTGAATTGGTGCTTAATGGTGCGGGTAGCAATGTCCCAGACCTATGTAGGAGTTAGGAGATGGAACTTGGACAGAATAGCCTTGAGGTACTTACTCGGATGACCTTGTCTTCAGCGCCGGTGGCCAAGTACTGCCCATTGGGACTGAAGCAGACACTGCGAATGTACAGGTCGCCATCCTCTGGCAAACTGCCATCCTGCAAGTGAGCAACAGGCGAACCAGTCTCAACGTCGAAAATCTGGGCGGAGCGATTGCAACCAGTGGCCACAAAACGTCCATCCAAACTGAAACGGACGCAGCAAACAACACTTTGGTGGGGAAGATTGTGAATAAGGTCGACGTCGAGGACTCGTCGAGCGCGGGGGTTGAAAACGGCGAACCAATCGTTACCGTCCTTCTTGAGGTTGTCGGGCAGCGACTCCACATCGAGATCAGACAGGATGTTGCTCTGTGAAAGCGGAGGAACCGCCTGCGCGGGGGCCATCAACGCACTGTGCTGTTGTTGATGGGGTGGAGGGGTAGGGCGGGGGACTTGGGGCGACCCGGGGTAGGGTGCTGTGTTGTTTTGCTGAGGGGTCGCGGGGCCAGGAGGCCCTCGTCCACCGCGGGGTCCCTTGGGCCCGGGGGAGGCAGTCGGTTGGGGAGCATAGACGCCTGCACGGGTGTTAGCGACTTTCTTGAGTGACGGGAGCAGCTATAACATACCATTTACCTGTGGCTGCGGGTAGTTGCCAAAGTGCTGGGGAGGTCCCGGAGCAGGATTCAAGCCTGGAGGACCCTGAGGCCCTCCAAGATGAGGCGGAAGGCCAGGTTGCTGAGGTTCTTGAGGAGGAGGGGCCAATCCTGGACCGCCTTGGTTGTTTCCTGCCATGATGCCTCCGAACAAATTGCTCGGGCCATGGCCGATTGATGGCGGTGGGGGCTGGGACGGGCCATGATGCTGCGAGTTTTGGCTGGGACCACCGCGGGCTTCCAGCTCGCGTTGCAGACGCGCGATCTCCTCTTCGTACCTATGTGACGCTGTTAGAAATGCGCCGAGAAGCTTGATGTTGTGTCTAGCTTACTGCTTCTTGATTTGAGAGTGCTGATTTTCGAGAGCGAACACCTTTCCGCGGATCAAGTCAATCTCTTGGATGTGTCTGGAGACTGTTTGGGTGGGTGGTCAGCTAACTAGAACGAAGGAATAGCGCAGAGAGGACGCGCTTGCGATGACACGACACTTACTTTGACCCTCGTACTCGACACTGCGCTGGCTCTCAGCTTCGAATTCATTGCGAACCTGATCCAACAATTCGTTCAGGCGCTGGCTGAGAGCGCCTGGCGGGCCAGCTCCCGCAGGATTGTTACCGCGCTGGGCGGCGGGAGGATAGCCGTGATTCATAGTCGATATGGCAAGAGTGGGGGGGGGGGGCAGAAGATGGATTGTGATGTGGTGAGGTTTTCGCGCTGAGGTCGAGGACGTCTAGCTTAGCGCGCGAGGCTGAGGTCGCACGCAGGCACTGCTGGCACAACAACAGCGGTGGAGGGTCGTCAAGTCGCGAGCGAACAGGGTGTATGTGTATGTACGAATGGATGTAGTGGGTGGATGGATGGAGATGGAGGTCAGGGAGATGGATCGGGGGGATGGGGTGCGACGGAGCCCTTGATGGTCGCAAGGGAGATGGGATGGATGGGCGCGACGTCGAGCAAGGTCAGAGGTGAAGTCAGGTCGGGCGGGAGCAGAAGGCAGAGAGAACGGCAGAGAAGAGTTGACTGAATGGCGGCGTGGATTTGGGACGCTTAGCCGTGCGCCACTAAAACTAGCTCCTAGCAACAAACGAACGGGGGACCGACCCACATTTTACCCATCTTCCTCCCCCGACCCTAGGGCCTACATGGCATGACCAGCCCAAAACAGGCAGCATCCATTCGTCGGCTGTCCGTTACATGGATGATATGATGGCTCCGCCTAAGCAATCACAACCGACGCATGCTACGGCCTGACAGGAACATACATGTAGACATCATCTCCCTCCGTATTCATCCTTTGCCTCCCACCTGATGCTTCCGCCGCTGTCTGCATGCTACAGTACATGTACCTATTTCTCCGCTCCTTCCCTATAGCGCTAGTGCATTCATTGCATACCTAGGTAGGTAGCCTAGATGCGATGCCTCCAGCTGTCCAACACCACCATCATTCACCATCTCGCGTTGCCTGCACACGAAACGTTGAGCATGCAATGGCTCGTGAGCCAGCCGACTTGGCGCGCAGTATATATAACTATGTGCTTTTGCTTGGTGGGATAAGAGATGCGGGGGCCAGGAATGCTAGCATGCTCCGATGCACTGATGCAGCAGGGCGGCCGGCCTGCCTGCCTACTACCTACCTACCCATCTGGGGCCCAGCACTCCACCTCGTCGGTGGGGGAAAAGCATGGGTTGCATCATTGTTTGATTATCTAGGTAGCTATGGCACGCAGGTGGCGGCACCACGTCTCACCGGTTCAAAAGGAGAGGACCTCTCTCTTGTACTACCACACCCGACATGATCAGCGCTATCAAAACGAATGGCCGCGCTGTGCAACAGGGAACGCCTTTGCTCGGGCACACAACGCAGTACATGTCTATGACCATGGAGTGCCTGGCCGTGTATTTCAGTCAAACGTGCATCAATCAGAGTCCCGGAGCTGCTTGTACCATGGGTGAAGCATTGGTCATTGCTGTACCCTATGGGCCGAAGTGACGGTATGCACAGTGTAGAAGCTGCGTTCTTTTGTGGGGACCGGACTCGACATGAAGATGAGGCCTCCAACAGACCGTGAGGGTTCCGTGAGGGGGCAAATGATTGCGGCACAGCATCTCGCAAACTGCACGACGTCGGTAGCGAAGCATGCCGACAGCGCATATGTATGTCCCGTATGGAGTGGGTGAGAGCGGAGCGGGTGGTTGTTGCAGTTACGCCGGACATGGGTTAGGTCTGTGTACTGCAAGGAAGTGGCCCCTGTGACCCCGGTCCCGTCTCGCTCGCTTAATCCCCCCCGGTCCTGGCGCCTGCCTGCCTTGGCTGCGCTGCTGCCTGCGACCTGCCGCAACACCACACCTTAGCCTTCACGATATCTGATGTAATCCCAACTGCACCCACCGATGATCCAGATAGCTTGTTATGCTGTGCACTCAACACCTCTCACTTGAACGTGCTAGATGTCTCTTATCCTAATCCGTTCCGACCGATCTGTTTATCGCAATTGACTTTTTGGTTGCCACATGCGTTCCTGCAGAGAGTCGGTTTCCTTCCTGCTCTTTCCCCCTCTTCACATTTCGCAGCTACTCCTTCACAACGTCGGACCTTCCACCTCAATTAGTTGCTAAACATATAGAGTCATGCGCGTCATAACGCTCGTATCGTATAAAAATGCAAAGCTTCATTCTGATCACTCGGTCCTTGTCCAGACGCTCACCCCGAGAGTACGTACGCATAAAATCTACGTTGCGCTGTTCATTATTCACGCTGGTATCCCTTGAACTTTCCATTACCTGTTTATCTCGTTCTACGCAAATTCACCCGAAAGCCAATTTACGGTAAAAAATCACCTTCGTCATACACTACACTCGTACCTACCCTTCATCACAATATAACATCTTGATCGACGCTCAGCGTGCACAAATACATGTAGTCGTATACAACATGCATCGCCATGTGAAGCAGCCTCATTCGCGAGAGCGGCGCGCCCTAATCGCTGGAGAAATGCCGCCGTTGAACGATGTACAGAGGGAGTGGCTTCAGCGTTACCGGTAAGTACGGCAGGCCAAAATGTTGATAGCTCGCTAATACATGAATAGAGGTCGAGATACCTACAGACCAGCATACGAGGGGCAGGCATCAGCAGAGAACAGAATAGAACGTGATCACTACAGACCAGCATACGAGGGACAGGCATCAGAGAACAGAACAGAACGTGATTACTATAAACCAGCATACGAGGGACAGGCATCAGGGAACAGAATAGAATGCGATTACTACAGACCTGCATACGAGGGGCAGGCATCAGAAGAGAACAGAATGGGACGTGATCCCTCGTACACGGACTCCCGCAGAGAATATACACCTTCATCCCAGCGTCGTTCATCCCACAGGCAATCACGGTCTCCATCCCAGCGTCGATCATATTACAGGCGATCGCGGTCTCGTCCGTCATCCTATAGACGATCAAGGTCTCCTTCTCATCATCGTTCGTTAAACACTCGCAGGCGACCGCGGTCTCGTCCGTTATCCTATAGACAATCAAGGTCTCAACCCCGGCGTCGTTTGTCGAAAAATCGCAAGCAATTGCAGTCTCCTTCCAAGCGTCGTTCGCCTGAACATGCTACACAAAATACTCTTTGTGGTCCTCCTACACCTGGGAACCGTTCCGCGGACTCAACTTCTGTTGAGGCTGGCGAGATCATCCAAAGCCCCAGTCAAAGCCTCAGTCGAAACTCTTAACACTAGAGCCCCAACCGAGAGATTTCGAACAGGATGGCAGTGAAGAGGAGAACTCGGGTACCTACGAGGCGAGCGTGAAGAAGTACTGCTTAAAAGGTTGTATCGCGAAAAATGCAGCATAGAGCAATGAGAAGGGTATAAATACTGGGCCAACCCTCGGCTGTCTATAGTTTACCAAGCACAAAACGTACCTAGGTATCCATTCATTATCGTTATCGGGCATTCATGGGAAGACAAAAATCCAAAGTGGATACACAAGGATATGTCAAGCGCGTTGAAGCTAGAAAAGAGTGCGCAGTCTAAAAATTGATTACGAAAAAAAAAAAAGAAAAAAAAAGTTACGGTCGTTGGGGAGCACGTACAGAGTCGAAGCTGCCCTGACACTAGAGACGCTCACCTCCAGAACATTAACATGGTTGATTGTATTAAATTCGGTATCTCTTGCCCAATCCAAAACTGTTCCGATAATTTTCAGACTTTTCCACAACAAAGTCATCACAGAGTAGTTTGATCTTTGATACTCCTATTTATTCAGCATCTTTTGAAGCAACATAAGCTGGACAACTGCAGGCTTTCTCTCCAGCAAATTCACGGAAAGCACTTCATTCCATTTCCAATAAATCATCGGTTAAACTGTTTCCTTTTTCTTTATTATAATGGCTATGGAGTTAAAAAAAGAAACTTTGCTCCAAGGAAACCATGTAGTTATGTTCGATGATGCGGAGAGGCTTGTAGGTTACCTATGTATGTACCTCTATTTACTTATCCTAGATTCGGGGTGCCGTTTACGCCAGCAACTATGAAGGATTGTTAGGGAGATCTTTATCAACACTAACGCTGATTGGCTGAAAGTATGTTGATAGTGCATTGGCATCTGTCTAAGGGAGTGTTACTGAATTCTTTCTTACAAAATACGCAGACCTCAAAGACGATGTCAGGGTCGTGCGTCTCGGGCCCTAGGATCAACTCCTAAATTTCCCTATGTTAAGCGCGCACGTAGGCAGTGCTGCAACTCTTTACTTGCGAAGGGTTCTTGTTATCGCCGCGCGCGCGCAGTGGTGACATACCTAGGTACCTTTGCAGTTGGACCAAGACCCACGTGACGCGATGAAGTGCCAACGGTCCAAGGTGTCCTGAGTCGGCAATGCGCTCTCAAGCGCTGTCCGCTATTTCATGGCCGGTACACTTACAAAGGCTGCATCACTGAACCCCACCTCGGATGGATCAACGACATAGCGGAGTTGTCGTATTTGGATGGTGAGGCTATGCTTCTTCGTATTGCTAAAGGAATTAAGTCGCCGGGGTTTTATTCCGTACGGACGACGGGAAACCCCCCATGAGTCATTTTGTTTGGCAAATTGTTAATCAAACTTCCCGAATACATACATAGTTAGGGGGACAATCATTCTTCATTGCGAAGGAGTTTTGCGACGACTGTCCAGTAAGAATTGATTGGTACGCATGTACAACGGTTTGAGTAGGTACATGCATGATTTCCTTAGTCCGAAGAAAATGTGTTTTGAAGTTTGAACCAAACAAATTGATTTGAGGGAAATAGCAATATCATTACGAATTGCCAGTCTTATTTCCGGAGAATCCATTACATACGCAGGGCAAAAACCCGCCGTTGCAATGGTACCGTGGTACGTTTAATGATTTGTTACTAAGATGGTGGTAAAGAAATCGGTACCTATGAACGTCATTTTATTGGGCTTCGGCACGGACGGTGAATAATCCGGTGTAATGAAAGCTTTGGATACGGCGCGCCTGTTAGCAGCTTCTAGCGTCGATTGGGCGGATGAGGCGATGGACAGGCCGACCACGCGTGACCGAGACAACGATCAGGATTCAGGAACCAAAGTGAGTCGATTTTATCAGATCGGACGCTTAACCTCCCGGGAGGTGGGCACCGCTGCCCAACATGATTGGCTTCAACGAGATATGGTTTTTTGCATCGGAGTTAAAGGCTAGCGCGCCAAGCCCTGTCCCTGAATGCCATAACCTCGCAATTCAACGTTAAATGATCCCCTGCTGCCACGCTCCTTTATTGTTTTTTCGTTTCTTGTACACCTCAATTGCTTCTCTACATCACCTTGGTGTCCTTGGTTTCCGCGTTATACGGTCTAGGTCATCGTTCCTGTCCGAGGGGTTGTTCCTGATTCGTCGTCGTTCGCCTTTAGAAGCCTGCATCGAACAGTTTGAGGGGCTCCGTCGCCGTTAGTCACCGCCACCATGGACGTTGTCCTCGAAGCTTTCGATACCTACCTGTTTGATCCCCTCTACGCGACCTTGCTTCCTGCTGGCTCGTCAGTTCTCACACCCAATGCCACTTATTCGAGCTTGAGGGAGGTTCCCACCGCCGCTCCCTATGCTTCCGCATGGGAATACAAGCCCGCCAGTCAATATGTGAGCTTTACTCCGGGCAAGTACGCATACATGAGCCAATGGTCGCGTGATGACATGCGCCGACAATTCCTCTCTCTCTTCCTCATCACATGGTACGTTACTCTACTTTATCCCAATGGTTGTGTTGGGACTGACACGCTTCTCAGGGTCTTTGGCGTCGTCTTCTACTACATCGTCGCCACCCTCTCCTATTTCTTCGTCTTCGACAAATCAACCTTCAACCACCCGCGCTACCTCAAAAACCAAATCCGGCTCGAGATGCGACAAGCTAACATTGCCTTCCCCTTCATGGCAATCCTCACCGCACCCTGGTTCCTCGTCGAGGTCCGCGGCTACTCCAAAATCTATGACACCGTCGAACAGAGCCCCGGGTGGTGGTACAACATTGTGCAATTCCCCATTTTCTTCCTCTTCACCGACTTCTGCATCTACTGGATCCACCGCGGACTCCACCACCCACGCATTTACAAGTACCTGCACAAGCCGCACCACAAGTGGATCATGCCCACCCCCTTCGCCTCGCACGCGTTCCACCCTCTCGACGGCTACGCGCAGGGCCTGCCTTACCACATCTTCCCGTTCATCCTCCCGCTTCAGAAATTCGCATACGTCGCGCTCTTCTTGTTCATCAACATCTGGACCGTCATGATCCACGATGGCGAGTACTACGCCGAGAACCCCGTCATCAACGGCGCCGCCTGCCACACCATGCACCACTTGTACTTCAACCATAATTATGGACAGTTTACCACGCTGTGGGATCGTCTGGGTGGGAGTTACAGGAAGCCAAACGATGAGCTGTTCAGGAGGGAGTTGAAGAATATGTCGGCGACGTGGAATAAGCAGGCAAAAGATGCGGATGAGATGATTAAGTCGGTTGAGGGGACGGAGGGCAGGGTGTATCTTGCTGAAGCGAAGAAAGATCGTTAAAAAAAAATTCAGGGAGACGAGGTGTTTGTGAGTACAGATGAGTGGTGGGGATATGTAATGAACGAACCAACCAACGGTTCGAAGAAGGGGAACAAGACACATGTATGATTGCGCACGTTTTTTCTTTGGTTACTACTATTCTTTTCCTCCCTATAGCCGCCTTTGTTTTTTGCAGCGAGGAGGATCATCTAGGGAATTTGAGAGTCTGAAGGAAGGCGTAAAACAACACCCCTTTCGAAAAAGACAGGAGGACAGGGGCAAACGCATTTCTCTGATGCATATCTTTTGGTTGCACACATAGGGCTTATTGGAATATTGAAACATTTTCTTAATAGGTAATGATGAAGGAAAGAAGGTGGTGGGATGGACATTGTTTGTCTCTCCAAATGTCGCCTTGGTGCGGAATCTTTCTCTGTTTATACAAATTTTTACCCTTTTTTGGTGGGATGAAGAATCGACTTTTTTTTCTTTGGACTAAATGGATGGATGGTGCCTACAATCGAAACTATGTGATGATTGATGTGTGTGTGTGTATAAATGAATGCGGTTTGCTGCTCTACATACCTAGATAACCTAGATACCTACCTGCAGGCACGCATACATCCTTTTAATTTCTTCCCCTCAAGCAAGCTTGAAACCTCCCCACATCCCCTCCCTCAAAACAAAGCCCCGCGAAGATAAACTCCCTCCCACCTTTTACTTCGCAACAATACTAACCACATCCTCATCCGCGACGACATGCGCCAACCCGACCCTCTGCGGCACATGCCTCGCACTCGCGCCCCAAACAAGCGCATACTTGAACGTCTCCTTCAACGTCCTATGCACCTGATCACACACATCCTCGATCGTGCTCCCGCTCCTCACAATCAGCGCCTCGCCAAAATCCGGATCCACACCTTTACGCTTCGTGTACACGCGGATGAGGCGCAATTCCTCCCAGCAGCGCTCGACGACGTCGTCGACCCCGAGGTCGAGCTCGCACGACATCACGCAGGTTTGCGGCTCCCGCGCGAGGTCGTTGAGGTGAGGGAGTGAGATGGAGTCGATTTTGTTGTAGACGTATAGGCATTTTATGTATTTTCGGTGCGCGGACATGATGGTGTCGATGAAGTCGTCGACGGTTGCGTTTTCCTGTGTGGGGGTGGGGGGAGGAGAGGTTAGTTTGTGTGTATGGAAGGGTAGGGGTTTGGGGAAGAGGGCGGCGGGGAGAAGAGGGGGGAATGGGGGAGAATTGTGGTTGTTGTAGGGAGTGGTTTTGGATGGTTTGGTGATGCTTATCGTGTGAACATGGACTATGGGCTGATAGAGAGAAGGAAGGTACTGTGTGTGGGTGATGCCAAAAACAAGGGGGTGGTGAGGGGGTGATGGGAGGGTTTTGGAGAAAGAAGAAAACTTACATCCCGAACGAGGACTTCGCAGTTGAGCATCTTGTAGTCGCGGAGGATGTTGTACAGCATCTTCTCGTCGAGACTTTTGGGCGGGGTTTGGAAGGTGATTTTCATGCCGCCGGCTTTTTTGGGCTTGAGGTAGATGTTGCTTAACGTAGTCGTCAGCAAACCCGTAATATTCCAAACGTTTCAGAGAGACAGTGAATAGAAATCCATCCAACTTTGCGGACGTGTGATAGATGGAATGGGTACTCACGGCGGTTCCTTATTCAACCGAATCCCCACCGCATACAACTCCTGCTCCAACAAACTCCTCTGCTCCGCCTTCTTGGTCGCGTCCAGCACCATGACAATCAAATCGCTCGTCTTGGCCGCCGAAATCACCTGTCGTCCTCTCCCCTTGCCCTCGGCAGCACCCTCGATGATCCCCGGCAAATCCAGAATCTGAATCTCCGCGCCGCCGTACTCGAGCACACCGGGGATTGCCGTTAGCGTCGTGAAGGCATAGGCCGCGACCTCGGATTTCGTCTTTGTGATTTTGGAAAGAAAGGTGGATTTTCCGACCGAGGGAAAGCCCACGAGCGCGATGCGTGCGTCGCCCGATTTGGAGACGTCGAAGCCGGTGCCGCCGCCGCCTCCAGCGCCTGGACCGGGCTCGAGGAGTTGGGCGCGGAGACGGGCGAGTTTTCTGTTTTTTAGAATTTCAGTTTGAGGGTCGGTTTTTGTGGGATATTGATGTTTACCCCTTGAGTAGACCAAGATGATATTCTTCATGTCACAAGGTTGTATTAGTCCACGTGATTTCCAGTTTATGGTTCGTTCGTTTTGTATAAGATTGGTTTCATACCTGTCGCCTTGTTCTCTGTGATTGATTAGCAAACATTCTACATTTATTTGACCTTTTCCACGGTTCTTTTGAACAATACTCACTCTGCGTCCTCCGCATCTCCTCCTCAATCCTGCGGGGCAAAACGTTAGTATTTTCTCAATCGTCCAAATCCAACCGAAAAACTAAAATGTGTTCTCACTCCTTAATCTTCTCCGTGATGTTGACCATGGCTGCAACCTTTTCCCCTTTTCTAGCTCTTTTTCACGACTCGAAGATACAGGCGAGTCCGTCGCAGATGCTTGGTGGATGGGAAGGGTTCCACAAGGCAAAGAACGGTTTGGTGTTGCCAGATATCGCACTAGCACTCAATGAAGCCTAGTGCGGGTCCGTCTGCGTCTCTCAGGAAATCGACCGGGACGCTAAGCTCAAACACGAAAACCTTAGCTCAGCTTACGCAACACCCCTAACTACCTCTATAGTTCTAAAATACCGCGTTTTTACTAGGTATTTATTCATTTTAAGGTTTAGAAATATTCTGATTATATAAATTAAGCCTACTTTATGTAGTAAATCTTGCGTTTGCGTATTTGTGATTTAGTGCTCAGAGCTTAGCGTCCCGGTATTTCGATTTACCGAGAAGTAGTTTTGAATGAAATCGTCATCCCTAAAACCACATTAACCTGTGTTTTGACGCCACGCGGCTGTGTTTGGGCGCGCACGAAACAAAAAAGTGGTCACGCTCCATTTACTTTTTTCTCCTTTTTTCCTTTATAAACTTAATGTCTTGTCTCCTTTAAGCTTTCGTGACCCTCCTTCTCTTGATATTGCGTGTGACATTTTCCTGTCCTTTCAAGCTGTTCTACCTCGGTATAGATGTTAGACGTTAGACGGCGTGCAAGAAAGCATCATTGAATAAACCACAATCTCCGCTAAAAAAAACATGATACCAAGGAATACATGGCCACACACGCACCGAGACCTTGTCCAGCACTACTACACTCTTCACGACGCCGCTGTTGAATCCGGGAAATATGAACCATGGGTGTACCCTTGGGGAACACTAGGCGCAACCTTTGTCATCATCTACCTTCTCATCGACCACCGCAAACGACCATGGTTGCGCCGGGCGCGTTTTCTAGTATTCGCGGTCAACCTGTTGTACTCGATATACACGATCAAGTATGTAAGAGCTAAGAATGTGGCTATGACGATGGGGGTTGGGTTGATCACTCTTTGGAGCTCGATTTGGGTGTTTACGATTTTGGTGTGCTATGATGCGCAGAAGGACTTTATGAGGATTGAGAGGTTGGAGGGGGTTTTTAGGGGAAGGAAAGCGGGAGAAAAGGGGGGTGTAGGTGATGGACGGGAGGGGAAAGAATCTGGAGAGATGGATACGAAGAGTGCTCCCAGCGACATCACCGAAACCAACAAGAACAACACCGACACTGGAGAAACAACGTCCAACGGAACTACCCCCATCTCCTCTAACACCAAAGGACAGCTCGGCCCCAGCCACAGAACCGGCGAATATGCATGGCAGCCCTACCCCCTGACCCCTTTCATCGAGCGCGTCGACTGGGTCCTTGACATATTCTGCAACTTCCGGGGAGCAGGTTGGAGCTGGCGCTCAGCCGCTATTCCACCCCCTCCAAAACTCATCCAGCTTCAGCTTATCCGCAACACACCTCCTTTCCCTTGTCAAACCGACTCCTCCAACTCCAACTTCCCCAACCAATCGCGGCCAGCACTTCCACCTAATGCATTCAAACGCCACCCCTTCCAACCCCGCACACACGCTACCCATCACACCCTCCTCATCTCCAATCTCAAAACCCTTTTCGCAGGATACATCATCCTTGACATCCTAAAGACCTTCATAATCCACGACCCATACTTCTGGGGCCTCGTAGACTCCCTCCCCGCTCCCTACCTCCCATACACCCCCCTTCTAACCACCTACCCCTCACTCCTTCGTATCCTCCGCCTCGCCATCTCTCAATTTGCCATCCTCTACGCCCTGCAGACCATTTTCTCTCTCGGCCCCCTATTCTTCGTCGGCCTCCTTGGCACAGAGAGACTCGGCGCGAGGGGCGAAGCTTGGATGTATCCCGATGCTTGGGGGCCTTACACTGCGGTGTTAGACCGCGGATTAATCGGGTGGTGGAGCGGATGGTGGCACCAGACTTTCCGGGTCGGATTTGAGGCGCCGAGTCGGGCGATCCTCTCCACGATGGGGAAAAACATGAACCGGAAGAGTCCAGCGGCGAGGGCGATGCAGCTAATTATGGCGTTTGGTCTGTCTGCTGCGTTGCATGCGACTGGGTCGTTTACGAGCCATGGCTCTACGTACCCCCTTTCCGGGTCGCTGTTATTCTTTATCCTGCAGGGTTTGGGGTGTTTTATTGAGGCTATACTGCGTCCACTCATTTTCCCCTCTGCTTCTTTTTCCTCTTCGTCGTCGAATAAATTGCCGCGATGGCTGAATCGCGCGCTCACGTTCGTGTATGTGTACGTGTGGCTCTACTTTACAGCAGGCTTGCTGTGCGATGATTTTGCGAGGGGAGGGGTATGGTTGCTTGAGCCGGTTCCGGTGTCTATTTTGAGGGGACCGTTGGGTCTGGGTGTCACGGGCGATTCCTGGTGGTGTTGGGGAGACATGGGGATCAGTTGGTATAGGGATCCGAAAGCATGGTACAAGAGTGGTTTGGCTTTGTGAGCGATGACTCGACGTCGTGCATGGTGCGATCGTACAGGATATGTTTTCTTCGTGTCTTGGGGCTGGAAGATTGAAGAAATGGATGGAAAGATTCGGGGATTATCACAATCTCACATATGCGTCTCATACCGCATCCCAATACTCCACCTCTTACTCTCTGAGGAGAGAACATGTTTTATCGAGATTATAGTGGAGAGAGAGGAGAGAAGGAGAGAAGGAGAGAGAATGTGTGTGTGTAATATATTCATCAGCATTTATTTCTTAACTCACAAATATTTAGATCGGCATTATTGGATTTCAGTATTAGATATAAAACATCATATTTCCATATCTGTATCCACAGGCACTGATCCATTAATATCATTAGATCCCTCGATCTCCCAAAATTCGGAACGCATGTACAGAATGAAGCTGAACTCCTGTCGCATGGATTCAATCAAGAGGGAAGAAAAAAAAAGGGGGCTCCGAGGTTTAATGCCTTCACTTGCTATTGCCAGAGGCGTACGTGAAAACAACCTCCCAACAAAAATCCTCGACTTTCAAATCAAACACGACCGTAATTCGGGGGTGAAGTTTCCTGTTCATGAACGCGGACGTATTCCGTACTCTCTTTCGGATTTTGTACTTGCAATCTGGAGAGCAGATTCATTAGTAAACCACTGTATAACTGGAACATGGGAAAAAAAGAGAAAAACGGGGGTGGTGATAGGGGGAACATCGTACTCATGCTCTCGCGCGGCCTCAGCAACAAGCGAGCGCTCGCTTTCCGGCTTCGAAGCGTGATCGCTGCACTTTGCTAGCTCGTTCGGCCAGAAAATGCACACGACGTAGTAGGTGAACCACATTGCGGCTTGGCCCGCGAAGAAGCAGTTGTAGTACGGCAGTTTTTGGCCCATGGAGCTTTGAGAGGGCCGGACGTTGCCTTCGAATGCGATGCGGATCATGGCACGGGCGCCGTCCTGAGTAGCGTCGGGGTATAAAGATTAGCTAGCTGTATTTTCTCGGCTGGTTGGGCTATTCAACGGCTTTAGGGGGGAAGGGGAGCGTTGAATGCACCTAAGGGGAACAAAACTCACATAGCTAGTAAGCTGCCAGACGGCATTAACCATCGTCAACACAAACGCCAAAAACGAGAACATCCACGCAAGATTAACCACAAACTTCTTCGGGGAAGGTTTAAACGACCTCACCTCCCCCGTCTCATGGTCCCTAACTTTCTTCCAGCCCGGAAACGTCGCAAATAGCACGATGCTCAAGAACTCGAGCGCAATGCCCACGACAAGAACCCAAGGGGTCAGCACTTCGTCGCGAAACTCGGACACGGCACCGACGAGATCGAGCGGATCCTGATCGAGTCCGAATTGTTCCGCCAGGTAGTCGTCGTTGCGGCTGCATTTCCAGTCCGCTCGGTGGTTGCGCACGCACATGTGGAAGTAGGAAGTGCGGACCTGGAGCTCCGAGGAACCGATCTGCTCGTTGAGCAGGGTCGAGACTTGCTTTTCGAGCGGGTTGAGGATGAAGGGGCTGGTGTCGTTGCTGTAGGATAGGTCGAGCACGTAGGTGTTTGGGTCGCTGACGCAGCCTGCTAGGAGGTATGCTGTGGCCGGGAAAGGAGGTTGGTTAGTATGATTTTTTTTTCCTTTTTCTTTTTCTGATTCTTCTTTTTTTTACTTTTTGGGTGGGCTGAAACTTACATCCAGCGATGATAGAGCAGGCTTGTAAGAACATACACAGATGTTGCCAGCCTACCGATTTAAACATTCCTGTTGGAATCAATTGGTTAACCCGGCGCGCCATGATTTATCTCGTCTCGAAGACCCCCGAAAGAATATACGAACCCCCAGCATTTCCTTTCTTATCTTTTTTCGGTGCCATTGGAGCCAATAGTTTTCATATATTCAAACTGCGTGTGAAGACTAACTGTGCAACGATGGACGGTAACGGACAGTTGAAGTATGTATATGCTGGGATTCGGCCCGATACGTTGTACTCATTTAACAACCAACAAAAACCAAGCCCCTAAAAACAACAAATTAAAAATAGCCACTTGGGTTTACGGGGGGGAAAAAAGCTCAATGGGAGAGGCTTGTGGCGGAGTCTCATCTGCCTCCATAGTGGCCCACTATTAAATAATCATCATTCAAAACCTACCCCAGATCGGCCTACCCTTCACGAATCCTACGGGTAACAACCCAGTCCTAACCTTATTTAAAGTAGTTTTGTCTTCGGCAGCGACTCATTTGCCCAGTCAGAAACGTCATTGTGATAATGAAGGCGCTGTAGAGCGACGGTTGCGCGTTCATGCTAGACTACGAGTGGCTGTGCTGGTTGTGATCTGAAGAAACGGGGAGGATTAGACCCTGCACCCTAATTTTGAAAAAAAAAAAATGAGTTCGTGGTTCACTAGAAGACGATAGACGCTTAGGAACTCATAGCGAGTGTCTTCAAAAAGTGCATGCTACTTAACTCATAGTGCAATCACCTCCCAGCTTCCCAACTACCCTCTCCCACCCCAACAACAAACCCACAAAAAACAGCTAGATCAATAACAAACTGTCTTTACTCTAATATACTTCCCAACAAACCCAGCTTTAACTAAAGATCAACGACATGCGACACCTATGCATCCATCAAAAGCTTCCGAACAAGCAACCTTAACTAGTTACTTAGTAATAGAACTACGACACATGTTTTTTTTTCTTTTTGTTCACGCGGCGTAGCTAGCTACTATAGGATCCTTTAAATCAACATAAATATATAGTACCTATTCCCACCACATCATTCCCCGTTCGTTCCCTTCACCATATTACCCCTCATAAATCCCAAAACACACACACACACACACACGCCGAACACTGTTAAACAACATTAGCACAAGGTCAACCAACATAAAATATGTTGTGAAAAAAAAAGTACATGAACATCTTTACATACTATACTTACTTAGGTACCCTATACCATCATCCTGCACCCCCAATTCAACCCAAAAAACCCAATACGCTCACTAAAAAACAAATAAATAAACAAACAAATCTACAACACAAAATTTCTACAATCCCTCACTACCAACACCACGACGCACATTACCCCCGCATCCACATAATCACGCTACACACTACACACTTCAACCTAATTCACAACCCCCCCCCCCCCCCCCCCCCCCCCCCCCCCCCCCCTTATACAGGCTACTACCCCCCCCCCCCCCCCCCCCCCCCCCCCCCCCCTTCCCCCCCTCTCTCTCTTCCTCTCTGATACATACTCAACGATACCTTACCCTCCTTACATCACCTCACCCTACCTTACCTTACCCCAACCTACCTAATCCTCCCCACTCTAAACTTAATTTCATTTCATTTCATAACCCTAAACACGACCCAGTTTCCTCTAGGTTATAGGAAGTATGACTCGGTGTGTTGTAAGAGTTGTAACTCGTGACACGTGGGTGTGGTTGGTTTGAGGGGTAGGTAGGTAGGTAAATGGGAATGGGAATGGGGGGGATGAGATTGTGAGGTGTTTTATCTGACGGGGTTAGGGAAGGAGGAGGAAGGAATGAGGGGATGAGGGAATGAGGTAGGGTTTGTTGGAAAGGAAGGAAGGAAGGACATGGAATGGAATGGGATGGAATGAGGAGGAAGAGTGATGGGAGAAGAAGGAGGGAATGAGGAAGAAGAGGAAGATGTAAGTTTGTAGAAGGAAGGAATGAGGAAGAGGATGGAGAAAAAGGTTAGAAACAGAGTGTAGAGGGGGGTGTATTTAGGCCGTTAATCTCGGTTCCTTCTCACATACTCTCACGACGGGTTACTGTCGCTGTTGTCGTGGTTGTCCTTTGTTTGCGACTGGGGATGAGAAGGGATGAGAAGGGATGAGAAGGGATGAGAAGGGATGAGAAGGGATGAGAAGGGATGAGAAGGGATGAGAAGGGATGAGAAGGGAT